>JASDQU010311445.1:0-10273 GCA_032191745.1 Picea mariana
CATTTGACTATATTTTTTCTCTTACAAAATGATAGTGTGTCTCAATATGCTTTGACCTAGCATGATACACTGGGTTGTTTGCTAGTTTGATGGAACTTTGGTTGTCACATTGGATGATTGTTGGTATTTTTTGCTTTTCTCCAACATCTTCAAGTATCCTCCTTAGCCAAATTGCTTCACAGGTGGCAGTGCATAATGCTTTGTACTCAGCTTCAGTGGATGACAAAGAAACAATTGGTTGTTTCTTACTGCTCCAGAACACGATCCCTGATCCAATACTGAATGCATATCCTCTAGTAGACTTCCTATCATCTGGATCTCCTGCCCAATAAAAATCTGAGAAACCTGTCAACTTAACATCAAAATCATTAGTATATTCAATACCAAAATCAATAGTCCCTTTCAAATATCAGAGGACTCTCTTTGCATCTTTCCAATGATTCTCATGAGGCTTAGCCATAAATTGGCTAAGAATGCTAACTAAATATGCAATATATGGCCTGGTTGTGGTGAGATAATTTAGACTTCCCACCAATTGTCGATACAAAGTACCATCCACTTCTTTTGAGTCAGCATTATTGTTGAGCTTAACATTTTGTTCTAAAGGAGTAGATACTTGCTTACACGTGTTCATATTAAACCTCCTAAGTACCTCCTTTGTATATTTTCTTTGTGTGATTAAGGTCTTACCATTTTCTCTTCATACCTCAAGACCTAAACAATAATGTAAATGTCCAAGATCCTTCATTTCAAACTGTTGTGACAACTTTCTTTTGATCTCTTCAATCATCCTAGTAGCACTTCCTGTTATGATAAGATCATCCACATATAGAGAAATCAAAGCAATTTAACCATTTCTATGTTTCTTGATATACAAGTTTGGATCACTTTTACTTTTTATAAAACCTTGTTGAAAGAAAATGTATCAATTTTCTCATACCAAGACCTAAGTGCTTGTTTAAGTCCATATAAATATTTCTTCAACTTGCATACAAGATGTTCTTTTCCTTTCTTTACAAACCCCTCTGGTTGAAGAAGATAAACCTCTTCTTTTAATTCTCCATTAAAAAATGATGACTTGACATCTAACTGATGCAACTTCCAATTATACTTGGTAACCAATGCAATCATTAATCTAATAATATTCATTTTTGCTACAAAAGAAAAAGTGTCTTCATAATCTATCCCTTCTTTTTGTGAATAACCTTTGGCAACCAATCTAATTGTGTATTTGTCTATACTACCATCAACATTAAATTTATATTTGAACAACCATTTTGATCATATTGGGGTTTTGTTCTCAGGCAATTCTGTCAGTTCCCATGTTTCATTTTTAATTATAGAATCATATTCTTCCTTCATGGCATCCATCCATTCTTTGTGTTCTTTAGCTTGCTCATAATTTAAAGGTTCTACCACATTCATAGCTTGAGTTATTAAGGCATAGTCTCTATACCTGACCAGGGTCTTAGATTTTCTTGTTTTCCTCCTTAGTTCTTCACTTCTTTGTGGATTTCCTTCACCTCTTCTAGGCGTGCTCTGGCTACTTGTAGAATTTATGATGCTTGGAGCATCTTCTTGGGCTTTTTATTCTTCTTCTTTAGCACTTTCCTCATTTTCTTTAGGTAGATTCCATACATCATAACCATATGTTTTTCATACTTCATCTGCATTTTCATGAAACAACACATCTCTACTTGCAAACACCTTATGATTGTTAGGATCAAATATTTTATAGGCCTTATATTATGTACAATAACCAATAAATATGCATTTGATTGCCTTTGCATCAAGGTTTCTTTTTTCTTCTTTTGGAATGTGAGCAAATGCTTTACTCCCAAATATTCTCAAGTGACTCGCTTCTGGTTTGTATCCATAAAAATCTTCAAAAGGTGTTTTGTGCTCTAAATTTTTTGTAGGACTCCTATTCTTTAGATATACAACAATACTAATTGTTTCAGCCCAAAAACCATTAGAAAGATTTTTTACCTTTTATCATACTGCGAGCACATTCAACCAAGGTTCTATTTCTCCTTTCTCCTACTCCATTTGTTGAGGAGTATGTGGCACTATAAACTGCTGTTGAATCCCATTATTTTTTCAATACCCGATGAATTCCCTTGATGTATACTCCCCTCCTTGATCTGACTTGAGAATCTTGATGCTCCTTCCCGTTTGTTTTTCAACCATATTCTTGAATTCTTTAAAATATTCAAAGACATCACTTTTCTTTCTCATAAAATAGACCCAAGTGTATCTAGTTCTATCATCAATAAAGATAAGGAAATAATATGCTCATCCAAGAGATCTAGTTTGCATGGGTCCACAAACATTAGTGTGCACTAGTTCAAGAATTTCTTGCTTTCTTTTATCTATATGCATAGGAAACTCTTCTCTATGTTGTTTTTCTAATGCACATCCTTCACATTCAACATTTTCGCTTTTAAACATTGGAAAACCTTCTACCATTTCTTTCTTCTGAAGCATCATAAGATCATTATGGTTTAGGTGTCCATACCTTTGATGCCATAACTCTTCCATTGACATAGTTGTGGATGCCAATACTTTATGATCCCTCTTTGTAACATCAAGCTTATATAGTCCTCCATCTCTAGATCCACTTGCAATGATTTTGTAGTGATCATGTATGTCCTTCACCACACATTGTGACTTAACAGATTCAAATTTTAGATTTTGATTTGAAATGGTGGATACATAAATTAAATTATTCTTTATGCCTGGCACATACATTACATTATGGATTTTTTTCACCTCACCGGTAGGTAAGTCACATATACGTCTCCATACCCTTTAATTTCATGTGACTTATCATCTCTTAGATAGATCTTATGAACATCATTAATGTTTTCATAATATGTATGAAACCAATTTCTATTACATGACATATGAATTGAAGCACCAGAATCAATAAACCAGACATTAGCATCATCAATGTCTGCTGATAAAGCAACATCAGAAACAAACAACTTGAGATTTTTGAAATCATCACATACCCTTGCACCTTTATCAAAAAAAATTCCTGAATGTTTGTTATATTTGGACTCATTAAACTTCCTCCTCCTACAATCTTTAGCATAATGTCCAAACTTACCACAGTAGAAGCATCCTTCATTCTTCTTCACATTTGTGTTTATGCTTGGTGGTGCCCTGCCATTATCTGGTTTTGTATGTGGCTTGCCTTCTTTATTTCTCCTCCATGGATTTCCTTTGTATGGTTGTTTCCCTTTCACCACCAATGTTAGATCTGAATTGTGAGATATGCTATTGAGATTCTTTGTACGCTCCTCCTCTTGCAGAAGAATACCTATCAATTCATCAAAAGTAGGGGCCTTTTCCCTAGCACCAAGACTAGTAATGAACATTTGATATTCATCTAGCATGCCACTTAATGTGACAGTGACCAGGTCAATACTAGAAATACTCTTAACAATATCTCTTAGCTTATCTTTCAACTCTTTGATTCTAGAAAGAAAGTTACTGATATTTTCATTCTCCTCCATCTTAATTGAAAGAAGCTTACTCTTCAAAAATAATACACGGTTTGTGTTCGTCGTCTCATACAAACCTTTAAGTGTCTCCCAAGTTTCATGGGATGTTTTGCATCCCCTAATGTGTGGGATGATATTGTCCTTGATGGACATCCTCAAGAGAACCTCCACTTTAGTCTCTCGTCGCTCACAATCCTAAACTGAGGCTGCCGGGACAATTGGTTTTGCTTCGTCTCCACATGCAATCGATCAAACATTGTATCCTTCCATCAACGTCTGCAACTTAAACTTCCAATTGACATAATTTTCTCCATCTAACTTATTTGATTCATTTATATATGAATCTACCATGATATTTGCCATTTTTTTTTTAAGCACTAAAATGGCTAGAAATAACCAATACTCTAGAACCCCCAAAAACCTCTATAATAATGGGTGCTCCAAATTCTAGATAACCCAAATCACAATATATAACATCACCTCTTTATAATGTGAGATTTCTCATAATCCTTATAATGTGAGCTTTGTCATAATCCATACACCATGAAAAACATATAATCATATTACCAATAAACACCTTATCATCACATTATCACACACCACCATTTAACCTTAGTTCAAGTATTTTTTCACACTGTGAGGCCTTTCCACATTATTATCTATAAGTTATGATTTATGTTACTCTTTACACAATACAAAAACCTCTTTCACTAAATCTTCCAACATTCAACTATAAAAAAAAAACTTCTCTCATCAAATCATCCAACATTCACCCATAAAAAGACAAGAAAATCCCTTTTACTGAAATTTAACAACCATAAAGGAAAATATGTATACCTTCACGGCCTCTTTCAAAAAAAATTGAATGTCTCGACTCCAATAGCTCCAAGAGTCCATGACTCGCCCTCGCAGCGGACAGGGAGCAACAAATAATCTCCTCCATGCAGGTTGACGGCCCTCTCAAGTAGCCCTTGAACCTCCTTCACGTTCACAGCGGACAGGGAGCAACAAATAATCTCTGCGTAGATTGACGACCCTCTCAAGCAACCCTTGAACCTTCTTCACGTTTGCAGCAGACAATGAGCAATAAATAATCTCCTCCACGCACAAGACTATCTCCTCCACGCACAAGACTGAGTTTCACGGCTATCACAGTAGTCACAACTCACAACTCTCTTACAAATAAACAGTCCAGCTCCCTTTCACAGATCAGCGCACCTCATAGTGCTCACGACTCTCAAGCCTCACTATTTTCACAACACTCACGCCCTCTCCAGCTCACACGGCCCTCACGACTCTCTTGGCTCTGATACCAAATTAGAGAACTCACATAGACATAGACATAGCAAACAGAGACACAAAGAACACACAATCAATTGTCTATCACATTACATGCATGGGTATTTATACACTGGTGGGATGAGCTCCACCATTGATTAGTTCCAAGATCAATGGCTAAAATTACTTTTTCCGGACATTTCTGGTTCTTCCACGAACTTACTGGAGTTGGTGCAATCGGTTAGTGCATTTACTGCACACATATCTCTATCAACTACTTGTATGGTTGTTTAATTAATTTCTAACAAATCTGCCAGTGAATGTCTTACATTTATAAATTATAAAAGATGAAATCTGGTAATAACAAGTGCTGCAAGACAACTTAGTGCCTATAAGTATCTTACATTTATAAATCCATGAATGTCTTACATTTATAAATCATGAAAGATGAAATCTGGTAGTAACAAGTACTGCAGGACAGGGTAGTGACCATAAGTATCTGACATTTATAAATCATGGAAGGTGAAATCCAGTAGTAACAAGTGTTACAAAACAAAGAAGTTGCTTTTACACGTTTAACACGTTTGTGGAACAAAACGAGCCCGATGGCACAACTTGTCCGTTGTTTAAGTGATTTTTCCATCAACTAAGCGACACGTTGATATAAGTGTAGAGATGATTTTTCTGAGTGTAATATGCACTCGCAGCAATATACTCCATGAATATATATAAAAAATATGTTGCATGAACCTGCCGTCCGCTCTCGGAATAATCATACAGCCTCACAGTAATCATAAATGCCTAAATAAAGGGCTCACTGAACATAAATGAGTATACTAAACGGCTCATTGGACGCAGAGGAAGGGGTACATAACAAAAAAATTAATTGAAAAAAAAAATATGTACAGTTAAAAATCACAATATCAAAACGTTAAACCCCGCTTGAAAAGACATAGTTCTTCTGCATTTAGCAAAGAAGTTAACAGAGAATATGTAGTGCCTGTCATAGAAGCTAGCTGAGAATGCATTTGCAAGTAGTCTGCATTTGGGTTCAAGACAGAGATGATGAAAATGACACTAAATCTTTAATGGAGGTGATAAGGGATGTGGGTGTGCTCTTAAACATTGAGAAAAGTGATGTTTGTTTTACATTTGTGAATGTTTCCTTGTCCCAAGTGTCCCGCATGCAACCATAAACATGTGTTGTTAGATTTAAATATTAATGAAATATTTGAATTTGCACATAGAAATCCATTTCAATTTAAAAATATTCCATTAATATAGTGATCTAGAAAAGTGGATGTTTTGGCAAGATATGCACTGCATATGTCAAGATTTTAGTCAATGTGGGTGCATGCAAACGCAATGGTACTTTACCAGTTGGGAGGAGGCATTTCATACTCCAATTTAGTGTCTGAGCATAGAAATTCTTTTTAGATAGTATAGACGGTAAACAAAATAACTTGTTTTGTTTTATTTGGACAATTAAGTTAATTCTATGATTGGGAGTTAGAGGGTACAATCTGTTACAGCTGCCAACCTAGTTGTATTTCGAATGTGAATATGTAAGCCAAGTAGCATTTTTCTGTAGGTGATGATACTCAAAATCAATGTGGACAATTTATTCAACCCCTGAATGGTTAAGATGAATAACTTGGAATTAGTATAGCTTTTGTTGTTATATTTATCCTAAAACTCAATTTCCAAAATGATGGTTGTGAGGTCGAAGTTGAATTCTAGAACCGAAACTAGTAAATGCAAGTATGATATTCAGGCAATTGTCAATTCAGATAAGTTAAGGAAGAGATCAGTCCACTCTAAGTAGAGGGATAATATGCTCGGGCGCTCAGTCTGAAGGAAATGAATCCTTGCTTATTAACCCAGACATCAACCCATGAGTTTTAGATTTTCCTCAATTTGTGAAGAAGTCAAGTGCTGCAGTTTTCATCACACCGTCTTTGTTACCCAAGAAGAATCCACGGCTGCTCTACCATATTGCTACCCAAGAAAAACCCATGGTTGCTCCACCATACCGGAATTTGACAACATGGAAAGGAGTTGCAAGATAAGGTTTGTGGAACACAACGAGTGGAGTAAACAGATCTAATTAGTCATTGGCCAACTTCAGCGTGAACCAAAGTAGTTTTTGTATATGAATTGTTTTTGTCCTCGATCTTATGATCGATGCAGTGAGAATCCATTTCCTGGATTGCTCATATATAGGGAAGAGGCATGCACGTTGTTGTCGCTGGAGTAGAGAAATGGATGCTCGATAGATTGGATGTGAGGGTACCCACATTGATGGCTTCTTAGTGGATTAAAAAGGCACAGGTATGGAAAACTATAAAAAACTTAATGAAACTAGGCGGATGAATTTGAAATAATATTTGATCTATTTTCACTAGAAAATTTCATATATGCACAAGAGAGAGCAAAGCAATTAGAACATATCAACTTGGCCACATGGTGACCTATGGAAGGGCGTTATAGCCTGAAAGCCTCACAAACTGATATATACATACATACTTAGGGACTTAGGGATATGAGTTCATTCTCCAGTTGCTGAAATGAGGGATATGAGTGAAGAATTATTGCAGGTTGCTGAAATGAATTGGACTTAGGGATATGAGTTCATTCTCCAGTTGATGCACTCTCATTGCATCTTGCATGTCGAATAGTCCTTCCAATGTGGTCTAGGCCACATCGGGAGTAGTAGCTCTACTGACATGAAAGAGGAGATCTCTAGAAATTGATAGGCATATTAGCCCAATTGCTTCATCTAATTTATTGAAATACTTTATCTTCTCCGCTGTAGCAGTAGGTTTTTTCCCCGTTCCCATTGTTACGCGGTAAAGCCCTTTGCTTCGGAAGGGTAGAGAGATCTTTGTCTTCCATTCAAAGTAATTGAAATGATTTAGAATGAGTTTTGTGGGCTGAGAGAGATGATCCATTGCTGCTTGCTGCGCCTCCTAATGATCTATACTTGCAAATAAAACCATGTACAATCTACTATATTCAATCTAGCTCTGATACCATGTAGAATTCCTGCAGAAACTTCGATAGATCGAGAATTCTAGTTAAATTGAACACATGCAATTTGATGATATTCAAGAGATGAGAGAAAGTTTTTGCTCCATAAATCGGAGAATTATATTAATAAAAAATGAATATACATGAGCAACCATCCTAAAAAAAAAGAGAAGAGGTGAATATATAGAATTTCCAACATAGAAATTCTAGTCAAAAAAAGTTAGAAATAGCTAAATTATGTGTCATAAGCTAAGGGAGACCACATAGTTTGACCTAGACCACTAAAGATACATGTCACACACTCATTAATGTTCAAAAGAGTCAAGTGATGCGCATTAGCTCACCTAGGCTCACTTAATTGACAAGAGAAGTAGTTCCAACTCACTTAACTGACCCGAAATAGTAGTTACTGATAATAGTAACGACAAAAATCATTAATTAAGGAATAATCTCTCACTCAAAGAGGAGGTTCACATTCCCCAATAATAGATGAGTTTTTTCATGGGGGAGTTGGAATAAATCATGAATAAATCAAGAAAATCAAGAATAAATCAAGAAAATCAAGAACCGGGAGTTGAGTCTTGATCTAAAAATAGCAGTTTTCCCTAAAATCTAGGGATGAGGCGCCCTTCTTCTCTATGTGTCCAAATTAGGTGAAATAAAGTGTAAATGAATGTATTGACCAAGATCTAGTGGTCTAAGCTAGGTATAAACTAATGTAAGTTAGGGTTATGCTCCAACAAACCTTTAAGTGTCTCCAAAGTTTCATGGGATGTTTTGCATTCCCTAGTGTGTGGGATGATATTGTCCTTGATGGACATCCTCAAGATAACATTCGCTTTAGTCTCTCGTCGCTCACAATCCTAAACTGAGGCTATCGGGGCAATTGGTTTTGCTTCGTCTTCACATGCGATCAATCAATCATTGTATTCTTCCATGAACGTCTACAACTTAAACTTCCAATTGACATAACTTTCCCCATCTAACTTATTTGATTCATTTATATATGAATCTGCCATGATATTTGCCTTTAAGCACTAAAATGGCTAGAAATAACCAATACTCTAGAACCTCCAAAAAACTCTATAATAATGGATGCTCCAAATTCTAGATAACCCAAATCACAATATATAACATCGCCTCTTTATAATGTGAGCTTTCTCATAATCCTTATAATGTGATCTTTGTCATAATCCATACACCATGAAAAACATATAATCATATTACCAATAAACACCTTATCATCACATTATCTCACACCACTATTTAACCTTAGTTCAAGTATTTTTTCACACCATGAGGCCTTTCCACATTATTATCTTTAAGTTATGATTTATGTTACTCTTTACACAATACAAAAACCTCTTTCCCCAAATCTTCCAACATTCAACCATAAAAAAACTTCTCTCATCAAATCATCCAACATTCACCCATAAAAGGACAAAAAAATCCATTTTATTGAAATTTAACAACCATAAAGGAAAATATGTATACCTTCACAGCCTCTTTCAAAAAAAAATTGAATGCCTCGACTCCAATAGCCCCAAGAGTCCACAATTCGCCCTCGTAGTGGACATGGAGCAACAAATAATCTCCTCCACGTAGATTGACAACCCTCTCAAGCATCCCTTGAACCTCCTTCACGTTCATAGCGGACATGGAGCAACAAATAATCTCAGCGTAGATTGACGACCCTCTCAAGCAGCCCTTGAACCTTGTTCACGTGTACAATAGACAAGGAGCAACAAATAATCTCCTCCACACATAAGACTGAGTTTCACGGCTATCACAGTAGTTACAACTCACAACTCTCTTACAAATAAATAGTCACAGCTCCCTTTCACAAATCAACACACCTCACAGTGCTCATGGCTCTCAGGCCTCACTATTTTCACAACACTCACACCCTCTCCGGCTCACACGACCCCCGCGGCTCTCTTGGCTCTGATACCAAATTAGAGAACTCACACAGACATAGTCATAGCAAACAGAGACACAAAGAACACAATCAATTGTCTATCACATTACAGGCATGGGTATTTATATATTAGTGGGATGAGCTCCGTCGTTGATTAGTTCCAAGATCAATTGCTGGAATTACTTCTTCCAAACATTTCTGGTTCTTCCACGAACTTACTGGAGTCGGTGCAATTGGTCGGTGCATTCACTGCACACTTATTTCTATCAACTATTTGTATGGTTGTTTAATTAATTTCTAACAAATCTGCCCATGAATGTCTTACATTTATAAATTATGAAAGGTGAAATCTGGTAGTAACAAGTGTTAGAATTAATGATTCATTTGGAGTTGGTTTTGGTTTGTTGGAGTTGTTGAGATATTCTCTCAACCACTCCCTCCAAGTATGGAATCGGTTGGATCTCAATCCAGCTATATATGTAGCTATGTATGTGTGCAATAAAATACAATTATTGTGTGTTATTCCTGTGTGCCTCTG
>JASDQU010311446.1:0-13591 GCA_032191745.1 Picea mariana
GCATAGGGTGAGGAGGTGCTCTCACATTAGGAGGAAGGCCTTAAGAAGGTCATTATTATGTCCATGAGTGGAGTACCTATGTTAAACAATTTCTGGATGAAGGGCATTGTATAAGGGAAACAGGCTACGATGTTGATTGATGGAGGGGCTTCTCACAATTTCATTGATGTTGCTATGGTAGAGAGGAGGTGCATCCCCATAGTAGACTTTGAGGGATTTTTAGTTGAAGTTGTAGGAGGACGCACAATACCTTGTGACAAATACATACCACAAATGAGTTTGACGTTGGGAAGATACACCTTGATACATTATTTTTATGTGGTGGATATTCCAGACACTAATATCATATTAGGTGTACAGTGGATTAGTACCTTGGGACCCATCACCACCAACTATAAAACCATGGATATGTCCTTCACTATAGAAGAAGGGGAGAGAGTCATGCTCAAGGGGATGACAGGAGAGTCACCTAGAGTTGTGACTACCAATACAATACATGTTATATTTAGGTGTGAAGAGGTGGCTTATGCAGCCAAATGCTTTGTTATGGAAACAGGGGAAGGAGGACTCAAGAAATACCCTATGAACATGAAAAAATTCCTTCACAGGCATAAAAAGGTGTTTGAGCCGATTCCTCCAGGTCAGCCACCTGATAGAGGGTTTGAACACATTATTGAATTAGAGGAAGGGGCTAAACTAGTCATCGCTACACCCTACATGAATCCCAATAAGCACAATGATGATATAGAAAGAGCCATCAAAGAATTAATATCCATGGGACATATCAGAACAAGCTCAAGTCCATTTCCATCATCAGTTTTATTGGTTAAAAATAATAATGGGGCCATGCACATGTGCGTAGAATACAGAGCCCTAAATAAGAGAACTATCAAGAACAGGTACCCCATTCCTAGAATAGATGAATTGTTGGATGGGCTACATGGTGCAGTCTACTTCACAAAGATTTATTTGTGCTCGGGTTACCATCATATTAGGATGAAGGAGCAAGACATACATAATACAACCTTTAGATGTAACTTTGGGCATTATGAGTTCCTTGTCATTCCTTTTGGCCTAGACAACGCACCAACCACTTTTCAGTCTTGCATGAATCATGTGTTCAACAAGAAATTGAGGAAGTATTTGAATGTCCTTTTTGATGATTTGTTGATTTATAGAAAAACATGGGAGGATCACCTTAAACATGTAGATGAAATCCTGAGCATCATGGGAAAATAATCCTTATATGCCAAAGAATCAAAATGTGAAAATTGGATGATAGAGGTCCTCTAATTGGGTCACATTATTGGAGTAAAAGGGGTACAGTTACATTAGGAGAAGATTCAGGCCATCATTGATTGGCCCACTCCCAAAACACTCACGGAACTCAAGGGATTCCTTGGAATCTGTAGCTATTACAGGAAGTATGTCAAGGGATTCTCCCAATTGTGAGCACCTCTAACATATTTGACTAGGAAAGGAACATTTGCATGGAGTCATGAGGTGCAGTCTACATTCAAGAAAATTAAAAAGGTAATGAGTACATGCCCTATATTATCTCTACCTGATTTTTCTCAACCTTTTATATTGGAGTGTCATGCATCTAGTGAAGGTGTTGGAGTTGTTCTGATGAAAAATAGGAATTTTATTTCCTATGAGAGCCACAAATTGAGATGTATTGAGCTACTATACACCATCTATGATAAATAAATGATCCCCATAATGCATGCATTAACCAAGTTCAGGCAATATCTAGTGGGAGTGAGATTTGTGGTCAGAACTAATCACAACAGCCTCAAGTACTTCCTTGCACAGAGGGACCTTCATGAGAGGAAACAAAAATGGGTGATCAATATCCAAGTATATAACTTTGACATAGAATATGTTAATGGAAAGAACAATGTAGTAGCAGACGCTTTGTCCAGAAGGCCCTCGACATATTCCATGACCAAAATATCAGTTGAATGGAAATCCCATCTATTGGTGGAGTATTCTAAAAACAAATTTGCATGTGATTTAATAGATGGGAAGGTACAAGATGACAGATACACAATCATTGATGATATTATTTATTATAAAGGCAGGATCTATCTAGTCCCAGAATCCTCATTCAAGAAAAAAGTGCCTCAGGAATTCCATGACTCACCATTAGCAGGGCACCAAGGGTTTCTTAAGACATATAGACAGATAAGAGAAAGGTTTTACTAGAAGGGTCTCAACAGAGAGGTCATGCACCACATCAGGGAGTGTACCACTTGCCAGCAAAATAAATATGAGCATAAACGCTCAACAGGACTGTTACAGCCTCTTCCCATTCCATAATGTATGTGGGAAAGTGTATATACGAACTTCATTACAGGGCTCCCCAGGACATAGGGGAAATATTGTATATTTTTGGCAGTAGATTGCTTGACTAATTTTTCCCACTTTTATGCCATCACCATGGACTATAGCACATCTTAGGTAGCTGAATTATTTTTCAGGGAAGTTTTCAGGTTACATGGATTACCCAAGACGATTGTGAGTGATAGGGACAACAAGTTTATGAGCATATTTTGGCATGAACTGTTTAGACTGGTGGGTACTAAGTTGACTCCTAGCACTAGCTACCATCCAAAAATAGATGGGAAAACATAAATAGTAAACAAATGGGTGGAAGTTTACCTCAGGAATTACGTAGCAGGGCAGCAAAACGCATGGGTCAAATGGATTTATTTGGGTGAATACTACTACAACACCACTCACCACTTATCCATTGGTATGTCTTCTTTCAAATATTTGTACAATTATGATCCCCTTACTTTTGTTGAAATTGTGTTCAAAGATGGTAAAATTGGAACTAAATTGGCTTTCTAAAAATATATTAATACATTATTAGCTTATAGGCTTAGGTTTACAATTGCTATTGATGTGACACAATGTAGGATGGGGCACACTGAGTGTAAAACTTTGTACAAGTGAAAAAGATTCGCACTTGTTTTGAGGGAGTGTTAATGTGTGTTAGTGTTGAAGGTGCTTAATGATAATAGAGAGATTAGCAATATTTATAATATTGCAAACTATTATAGAGTAGGCACAAACTATTATAGAATAGGCATAGGCATAGTTATGATAGAGAAATACTATAGTACATTGCACAATTTAGAGAAATATGAATGGGACTTTAACATAATATCAATGGTTATACAAAGAAATGGTTATAGAGATTTTGAAAGTGATTACTTTTTGTGAATAATAAAAACAAGAATATTTCATGAATAATGTGCTTAAAGAGGAGAGATATTAGATGTTAACTTAAGTCTTCAAGTTGTCACTACTTTAAATTTTATAAAAGAAATTGAGCAATGTGAACAAGAAATTGCAAAGTATTTTGTGTTTCTAATGGAAAAAGGTGTAAGGTTAGTACATCGTGAAGTAGAGGAGATTTTAATTTTCTTTAGATCTGATAAACAAACTAATTATGAAACAATATTTATACATGGAGAAGATGATTATCACTTTGTTCAATATGATGTGCTAATTGAGGTGGCACATATTACTAACTAAAGCCTTGGCACCATGAGTTTTGTCTCTTATGGGCAGTGAAAATGATTGGTCCAAAGGGGAGGCACATCTTGTTCCACCCATTTGGATCCTTCCTAGAAAAAAATTGTAGACTTTGATATTGGAGAAACCTTGAATATGGCACCATGAGTTTTGTCTATTATGAGTATTGAAAATCATTGGTACAAATGTGGAGGCACATATTGTTCCACCCATTTGGATTATGCCCAGAAAAAAAACTATTGACTTTGATATTGGAGAAACACTTAATAGTTTCTCGTGAGAAGTATTATGGTACATTGAGTGTTGTAATTTTTCTTCTAGTGAAAACAAGATTACAAGTTTCCATCATGTGCATGTTTTTTTTGCTAATATTTTGAAGGTGTAATTTCGAAAAATGGAAATATTTGATTGTATTTGTTCACAGTTTCATTAAATTTGATTGATCCAATACAATTTCTATTTTAACTAACCAGCATAGATCCATCTTAACTTTGGATCCATCATGCGCCAAGAGGGATCAAATCCCTCGAGGTGCAAACATTTCCTCAAGATTTTCACTCTAAAAGGAGGTTTGCACCTCGAGGGATTTGATCCCTCTCGATGAATGATAGATCCGGAGCTAAGATGGAAATATTGATGGTTTGAATCCCCACTCCATGATCTATCTGCTAATGGAAACAATATTATTGGCTTTCTCCTTCTTGGAAATATGCACAATGCTCTCTCACACCTCTCTAGCTCTCTCACACTCTTGCAACCAAACAATAAAAATAAAATACCCCACCTGTAGCCTTAAAACCCAAATCCAAGGCACTTTTCTGTGATTTAAAGCAGTAGGTTGACATATTCCTTCGACTCATGATATTTTCCTAATAAATTTAGATATATTGAATGTGTTGGCGCAATGGAGGAATCGCGTGACATGTGGGTATCGGGGGGATTTGAACTCGGAATGTCATCAAAAATAACACTTCATATCACAACCCTTGCCAATTGAGTTGCCCGTTGGGGCTAAGGTTTAAATAATATTAAATATATAAAACTTCAAAATTATAACATGATAATTTATACAATATGCAATTAGGTTTTAGTGATATTAAATATGCACTGTAATGAAATCTCATCATGGTTATAACACAATTATTGCTGAAATAAATTCATAAAATATGTAGCTTAATGAAATTGGATTTATGCATTTCCCAGATATATATATTTGATGCAAATT
This sequence comes from Picea mariana, assembly GCA_032191745.1. NCBI lineage: Eukaryota > Viridiplantae > Streptophyta > Pinopsida > Pinales > Pinaceae > Picea > Picea mariana. The sequence goes on from JASDQU010311446.1 coordinate 4,772, forward strand.
ATGCATAATAAATTCTTTCTGCTATTCCTTTTGGTGTCGACATAGAAAATAATGGATATATCTAAATAGGAATATATATATATATAAAGTACAGAAGGAATTGCGCATCTCTCCCATATTGATTGTAGAATGAACCTCTCTGCTCAATATGAAGACTAGTTTTGCTATGAGGGTAGGTTAGAAACAATGGATTTGGACATGGTTGTCTTAGTTGTCTCATAGTAATTTTCTTTTACCAAAGGCTTTAGAAGTTAAAACCACCAGAGATAAAAGGTTGCCAATGGTAAAACAAGGAAGACAATGGTTGTTAGTAACAATGACTTTGATTTTGCAATTAAAGAAAACGTTGAATCTGGTAATGAGGAAGCCATTCCTAAGAAGCGGTCAAAGAAACGTGCGACTGATATGGTAATTGTAACTGCATTTACAAATTTTTTCCAAAGAGATTGTTTTGAGGGTTAAAAGGACTATAAGAATTAATTAAGTCAGTTATGCATGATTAATCAGCTCAATTAAGCACAATGTACTTAGCAATTGATTTTTTGAAACATTTGGTGCTCCAACATTGGCCCGAGAATATTTGAAAAAACAACCTCTCATTCAACACTGACATGTAAATAACTAGAGAATATCATCCTGGAGGAGGCTCCGACTACAAAGGTTTTAACTATATCCTAAACATAGCGGTATTGTTGGAATTTTCATGAGTCAGCTGCAAGGGTGAAAGATTGCTTGAAGCTGGGTAAAACAATTCTGAGATAGGAAATTATCTTGGAATCTATTTATCTATTGATTCTAGTTAAGCTTTTCAAAATAGGTGAATGCATTCTTCAGTAGTTGAACACTTTGCTGCTTCTACCTTGCATATACTTCAGTACGAACCTACATATTTTATGTTGAATTGTGATCTGTTTTAGTAAGAGAAATCAGCTATGTTACATATCTCATTTGCCTCTAGATAGGAAATATTGGAATGTATTCAAAGAGACATACATTTTCTATTGTTCAGTGTTGATTCAAGTTTAAGTGAATCAGGCAGTATTCATTTTGAATTTGTTATGTCAAACCAAATCGCATTTGGACTGAATCTGTCAAGAAGTTAAGTTTGGAGTGAAACCATCCAAAGAATCCACTATGATGCAGAGTTACCTACCTTTCTAGTCAATTGTCCTCCATGTTCTAAAAATGCGCCAAGTATGGTGAGATCAAATGCTTCTTTGCAAAACCCCAGGGGCAGCTCAATTGGCAAGTACAATGACATGAAGTTCCATGAAGTTTCGAGTTCAAATCTCCCGAAAAAAAAAATGCATCATAAAAGATGATATGTACTATCAACATCATCTGATAGTGAGAAGGTAAGTCTTGTAAATCTTATCAATGCAAGGATGTTCACTAAAGTAAGTCTTATCAATGGTAGATGAACTTTCATTCAGAGAATTGGATGGCAAAAAAAACTAAACCTTATCATAGAGAAACCAAAGTTGCCACCTAGAGAATGAACTATTGTAGAACAACATGGAGCCTACTGAAAAGGAAGTTAAAGTAGACTCTTTCCATCCCTCTTATGATTTATGAGAGACAAACTTGAAGATTAGGAGATAAAGCTATCAATGCACCATCTTTGTGATTTGAATTTACCAGATATCTTAGATAGCAACATTTACATCATAGAGAAACACTGGCTAAGTAGACATAAAGAAATAGTTTATATTTTTTGGAACTCTGCCATATATGATAGTAGATATGGCACAAGACTTTTATACTATTCCGACTATGGCCAAATATGTCAAACAGTGACAATTTTTTTCATCATTTGGGATCCCTACAGAAAATTGAAGGGCCTAGATTGTGAATGACTAGTAATAGTAATATAACAACTTGTTTCTTTATGAAAAAAATAGATATGATATCCCAACAACTTGGTTAGTAATAGTAATACAACAAATTTAAGCATACAATGCATTGAAGTCGAAGTTTCAATTTCTCCACTTTATTTTATTTTACATCTGATGGTCTCCTGATTTTCCATTTTTTATAACCTTATTCCTCATTCCTGCATCCATTTTTGCGACCACTTACCTTCATTTTTTATATATCCTTACCCCTATTGGCATATCACTGCAAATGTACTCATTTTCCTCATAATGAGCATTTTAATTGAATAATGTTGGTATCTTAGGGGAATTTGTATGTATCTTATCTAACTCACATGAATGAGGTTTGCTATAGAACAGGTCACCGAATGATGCTGCAAGTCTTCCAATTCGTTGTTGAATCGATTGCTATGGATCCACCATATTTTAGTCCTTTTCTATGGATTTGTGTCTCATGAATGTTGTGTACCAGTTGTTCTAGATCCAAGTCCTAGCTGAATTTCCTTGTTACCAGTCCATGGGAATCATGCCACTGCTACCAAACCAATAATTATGATTGTTGTGCATCTAGAGCTACAGAGTGTCTCAACTATAAGCTAATTGTTGCAGAGTGTCTCAACGATAAGATAACGGGCCAAAAGAAAATTCCATCTATCAATTGGTAGGAAATAGGTGACTGGAATATGTTGTTAAGCTTTCAGACCAAATTCTGAGCAATCCATTTCGATTACTTTGTTCTGTTGAGAATGTGTTGTTAAATCTTGAGACAATCCACAGGCAAGTTGCTTGGTTCTTTAATTATGTTATTGTTTTACTATTTTAATTAGACTTTGTTTCACAATGACTAGAGAATCTTTGATTCTCAAATAAGTTGTTATTAAACCACGTTTGAAAGTAGTTAAGAGGGATGCACTTATGTAAGGAGGTGTTCTACCTCGTATGAAAGAAACAGAGAGATATAGACATCAAGATACATTCATACATTTGATATTGAGGTCTTCCTTATCTAATTAATTACAACACTCTTTGTTTCCAATTTCCTATTCATGATTGTGTGAGTCTCATACTACTATGATTGAGGGTTAAGTGTTGAGCTTTACCAACACATATCTCTACAAGGTAAGGGCCCACTTTGGGGAAGTTTGTTTTGGGTCACTTAATTTCTATTAATTAGTTTAGTCTTTTCAACATTGTTATAGTTAAGTGTGTAATTTTTAGATTGTTATAGATTTATAGTTTGTTATTTATCTATGGGTTGCTACATATTGTTACATGTGTGTTTTTCAATTTTTTAGTATAGTGGACAAATCGATTTCTATGAATCATTGTATGTGTCAACAGATTGCATGTTACTATTCTTGCAATTAATTAATAAAATATGTTCAATTACTTTGCATTGTTTTGGTTGAATTTCTTGCTTCCTTGTAGTTTAAATTAGTTTCATTTTATCATAAGTAGAATCCGATTTCTGGTTAATGAAAGGAAAACATATTAGAGTTGGACCTTAGACACTTCTAAATTCTTGCATATATTTTGCACGTCACCTTGCTAGCATAGCAGCCATGGGTTGACAATTAAATGCAATAGTAGGCTACATACCCTATTTCCATTAATAAGGTATATAACAAACCTATCATTTTTGGCATCATTGTTGGGGAGGTGTCAAAAAGGTTTACGAAGTCCTATGAATTATATAACACAAGGTAAGGGGTTCTACAATGTAGGAAAAGTCATCAATACTCCTTGTAACATCTCATATGAAGTGTTTTGTACATAGATTAAAAGCATATATATGCATGAGAAAAACTAGAAATCCAAGAGCACGAGGACATGGTATAGTAAGAACCCCTCAACCTACAAATGGTTTTGCAGGTAGATCGGAAGAAGGAGAAAATTATGAGGTAAATACTCTCTTGGATCAAACAAATAAATACACTCTGGAGGCTGCTATAGAACCTACTTCTGCAACAAAAGAAGAGTTGATTACTACTATTGAGGCAAAGAATGAAGAACTGATTAGTGGTCAATAAGATTCTGATTTCTAGAAGAATCTAGTTCATGAGCCAAAACACTCCAAGGGATTTGTTTATTTTGAGGATTCGGTAGAATAGGAGAAATTTCCCTCTATCACCCCTCTCAACAAAATGGAAAAGGAAGAAGGAACCAATTCGAACTGTTAAGAGACTATGACTTTCAAGTTCCCAATTTATGACCAAGGAGTGGCACCAATGAAAAATATCTCTCCATTAGTTCTACCAAATTTCAATGGTCTCCTGAGTGAATATTTGGATACCTTGATTTTTGAGTTTGACATCCTGTGCAGAAGTTACGACTAAACAAATGCCCATAAGAAGAAATTATTCCCTGCCACCTTGAAGAATGCAACCCTTTGTTGGTTCATAGTTCTTGGGCGGAACAACATCCATACTTTGGATGAAATGAGACAAGCATTCCTGAAGAAATATGAATATTACTACAAGGCCCAAGAATTACGAGAATAAATATTTAAAATGACTCAAAAAGAGGACGAGAGTGTTACTGTTACACATCAAATTTATACACGTAGGTACCTCTCCCTAAGTGTTGCAAGTGTCATAAAAGTGTCATATGCACCTTGCTAAGTGTTGCATACACCTAGACACCATGAAATAACATATGTCACAAACCCTATTCAATGTGGAGGAGAAACATATTATATGAAGGTCGAAATACTATGTGCATTATTATTAATATTCATGAAAAGGAAAATAATTTAGTGTGAGAATCCACCTCACATTTGGTTTCCTATTTTTTAGGAGAGGTTGAGGATCTCATGGATGGTTGAGAGATATTTATTTCTTAAAATACTTGAGAGATATTTCCTCCCTCCAATCCTTAAGAGATATTTTCTCCCTAAATATCTTGGAGATCCCATTTTAGTGGATTTGATGAGTAATCCTCTCCATGGTGGTTAAGCCTCCAAATCCTATATAATGAGGGTTTTCCATGGAGAAGAGGTGGCAGATTAGAGGTATCAAACTTATGACCTTGGGAGGAAGATTTTGGGTATCAAACTTATGATCTTGGGAGAATCGTGCAAGGGTTGGATGAGGAGGAATTGGAGAGGTTGTTGCAACTGCATCTATAGATTGTAAGTGTCTTTTTAATGTTCTCATTAATATATTCTTGGCCTATTTCCTTCTAGTTTATGTATCTTTACATATGCTTGTATATTGCAGAGGAATTTGTTTAATCTAGTATGCTAGAGTAGGAGTTTTCTTGCGTCTCTTTGCTTTATGTGGTTTGCAGGTATCAAGCTATGTGAACAAGTTTGGAGATCAAGCTCAAATTGGAGCAGTGAGGATGAACACCAGAAATAGGTACGACCACCTTTCCTCCTTCTCTCTTTTCAACTAGTTAAGCAAATATCAAAGGGATGTTAGTGTCCATTTGCATCTTTCTGTCTCAGTATTAGGGTTCTAGAATCCGAGGGAAGATCCACTTGTCCACAGGGGGATTTTTCTATAATAGAGAGCTTAGAATATTATGTGGAAAGGTTCCAGCACAATTTGCAAAGGTCAAAACAAATTCAACTCTCTAAAAACACTTTGTGAACTATCCTGATAAGATGTATTCGAGATGAATTTATGAATATCTTGAATTTGATGGGAGGAGGAGACATTTCCCAGTTAAGCTATAATGACATCTGGGAATTATACAAAAGGTATTCACATAGAAGTTCAAAACATGGGAATAATCCTCAATATGTTGCTAGAATCATGAAGTCAACTAGAGGAGGCGTTACTCAGACTAAAATTGGTAACTTGTTGGATAGTTTTAAAATTGATATTCTTAGTTCTTTGAGCTCGCAATTTGATACATTGCAGGTCAAAAGAAAGCAAGAAGAGGTAGAGTGGGAACTATATACATTTTTCTCTAAATGCAGGAAGAAGCATTCATTGAAGGATTGTTCATTGAACAACTTTGAAATATGCATAATTTGTGAACAGAACCCTGCTACTACTAGTTTCCCTTCTATACTAGGACTAAAAGATGTGTACCAACGAACTAATGAAGAATTAGAGAATATTTTCTTCATTTCTAAAAAACCACCTTGGCATCCATGACCTCCAACTATGGTCTAAGACCCTTCGCAGTTTTATAATACTTTTGGGACTAACCAAATGCAATATCCATCTCACCCTTGGTACTCTTCCATGCCTTGGCAACAATGTCCATCCCAGCCAACCCAAGGCTCTCAATGGCCACAAGGTTGGCAAGGCTCTCCTTTTGGAACCCAACAACAACAATTGACTCCACAATTTCCAAAAAAAAGAGTTCCAATTACCTCAACAACAACAACAATTATAACTACTCGTTAGCACTCTACCACCAAGACCGTGGTTACCTGCCCAAACAAATACTAACCCAAATAATAAACCAACTCAATCCACTTACAACATTGAGATATACCATGTATATTTTCAAGATATAAATTTAAGATGAGGGAGAATCCTCAATAATCCAACTTCTCCAATCACCATAGAGGACAACCCAATAGGAGACAACTCTATAGGAAACCAATCTACTGCCAATCCACCAAATACACCACAACTCACTTCCCCAAAAAACTCATAACAACCACAACCTAGGGGAAAGAAACTTACTCCTTATCCGGAGAGGTTAAGTTTGGAAAAACCCCTTGCCTATTCTAAGTTTGATTTTCTGGGGGAATTGAGAAATGTGTGGTCAAAATCCCACTATTTCAAGAAATTAAGGATGTCCCTATTTATGCCAAAGTTGTCCGGTAAATGTGCCTAAAGAATCCTGGTAGGAAGAAAAAGGATCCTCCTATTGTCCATGGCATCGGTTAATTAGTCGATCTAATGCTTGTGAAGATATTTACTGCCAAGTATGTAGATCCAAAGAGCCTAGATGTTGATGTTCACATTAAAAATACATGTATCTCCAATACTTTAATTTATCTAGGGGATACCATAAATGTAATTACTAAGGAGACTATGGAGAAGCTAAAACTACCCAATTTACGAGAAACTTCTATGGTTCTCCAACAAGTTGATTGATCTTTTGTCAAGTCCAAATGAATCCTAGAAGACATCATGGTCTATGTGAACCCTTGGGAGTACCCAACAAATTTTATGGTCTTGCAACCAAAATCCACTCTCGAGGGCTACCCTTTGATCCTAGGTAGGCCATGGTTGACCACTGCTAATTCTTACATTAGTTATAGATCATGAGACATGACTATCTTCCAAGGGAACTCCACTAAGAAACTCACTTTGTATCCTCCTACTAAGCCCAACTCTGATCATGATACACCTATTTGGATATGAAACGAGGATAGAAAGGAAGAAAATTCCCTACAAATATTTACCCTTCATCAAATGGTCCTTTATAAGGAAGAGATTGACGATGAAATAATCAGTAACTTTATTATAAATCCTAGTTCATTTCAGTAGTGATCCTCCATATTCTTTTATTATATTTTGGACTAAAACATTCAATGGAATTGTTTGATGGCTAATCTCTCCTTATAATCAGACTACATGCCTCGTCCATTTTATTCCATAACATAATCCTCTAGTACACCTATAGATATCATCCCTAGTAAGCCTTTGAATATTGATAGTAGGTTGGATACTTTATAGAAGGAGCAATTAATTTCACTACTACAAGAATATAGCGGTGCATTCGCATGGGATTACATTGATATGAGAGGGATCCATCATAATCTTTGCACTCACCACATCTACATAAAGGATGAATCTTGTCCCATTTTAAAACCCCAACGACATATGAATCCTGCACTATGAGAAATAGTAAAGGAGAAACTACAAAATTTTCTTTATGTCAATTCTATCTATGTCATTTCCAAAAGTCAATGGGTGCCACCACTAGTGATTGTTCCTAAAAAGAATGGGAAGTGGAAAATTTGTGTTGATTGTTGAGAACTAAACAAATCCACTACAAAAGACCACTTTCCTTTACCTTCTGTAGATCGAGTTTTAGACACATTACCGGGGATAAAGTACTTTTCTTTCCTTGATGGGTCTAGCAGGTACAATCAGATTTGTACTACCCCCAAGGATCAAGATAAAAGAACTTTCACCTAGCCATGGGGGAACTTTTCGTACCAATTATTACATTTTGGTCTCTATAATGCACCCGACACTTTTCAGAGGGCTATTCTTCGTATATTTTCTTACTCAATCCATGATTGTGTAGAAGTGTATGTGGATGACTTCATTGTTTATGGGAATACATTCAAGGAAGCTTTGAATAACTTGGGTAAAGTTCTTAAGAGGTGTCAAGAAGCAAATCTCTCACTTAGCAAAGAAAAATGACATTTGTTACTAAGGGAATTGTCCTCAGGAACCATATCTGTCTTGCAGGTATAAAGGTGGACCTTGCAAAAATAGAGGTAATATCCAAGCTTCCTATACCCAATAATCAAAAATATATTTGTGGATTTCTAAGACATGCTAGTTACTACCGCAGATTTATTGAAAATTTCATTAAGTTATCATATCTTTTGTTTCTTTACTTAAAAAGGACACATAGTTTTATTGGACTAAGCAATGTCTTATTGTTTTTTAATCTCTAAAGAAAAAACATATGTAGCACCTATGTTGAGAGGACCAAATTGGTCCTTTCCCTTTCATATTTCTATTGATGCTTTAGAAACAACCATTGGGGTAGTATTAGGACAAAAAGAAGAACAAAAGCCCCATGCAATTTACTTCATTATCAAGAATATTTCCCCTACATAATTAAATTATATAGTGACTGAGAAACAATTTATTGCAATAGTGTATGTTATTATCAAATTCATCATTACATTACTAGCTATCCTATTTTTATACATACTTATCATTATGCCATTAATTTTTTAATGAATAAACCAATCACTGATGGTAGGGTGACTAGGTGGTTATTACTGTGACAG
>JASDQU010311448.1:0-12060 GCA_032191745.1 Picea mariana
CTTGTGTCATCATCATGAATTTCATGGGATGCATTTTCACTTTCAAGTGTCTTCTCTGTTACGAAATTTTTCAATACTTCCATGATCTCCCCTTTTAAACCATCCATCTTAGTATCCCACTTAGCTTCCATTGAATCCATCTTAGTATCCAACTTAGCTTCTATTGAATCCATCTTCTTCTGTAGTTCATTTACGTCCCTATGAATTTCTTCACCTTCATTAAGAGTCCAAGTAGGATTTTATGGAGGCTTAGTCGGTGTAGAAGTTCTATTTTTTGGTGGCATGTTGGCCAAGTATCACTTTTGAACCTTGATTTTGAGGTGGTTCTGCTAAACAATATTTCTTCTATTGTATCTCTCAAGTTTCATCCTTTTTGGGTATGAAACTTTATTTCATGTATTTCTCTGATATTTATTTTCTGCAATTCCATAGGTCTAATCAAAATTGGATGTGCCAAGTGGAATTTACGGTAACTTCCCCACAACTTGCCGATTTTTATCCTTTCTAGGAGATATTACTTGTATAGCCTGCCCCGCACAAAATAATTGATATAAAATTCTGAAACTCACACCAGAAATACTACAGACTGTCCACGATCCAATGAAACTAGTCCCACTCAATTTGGATACTCTAGGAAGAAGTTATGATTGTTTACCTGGAACACCTTCTTGAGACTAGTCAATAGGACTAGTCAGATACCCTATCTTACACAGGGTGTATCTACAAATGTAACATGAGCCAGATGTTGAAATTTTTACCAAAGATACCTTCCTAATTTTTTTAAATATCCTCAGAATTTTAGGGTCTGAAATGTTACGGGAATGTTTTTATAGCGAAAATTCTGCAATGACTCATTTCAAGATGATTCCAGAACCCTATCTTGTACATGATCTATCTCCAAAAGTATAATGCCTCAGGAGCTAAATTTTGAAACCAACGTACCTTGATCCATCTACTAAATATCCTCCAATTCGTTTCTTTTGAAACATTGTAGAAAAAAAGTTATATCGAAAATTCCAAGATATCTCAGATGTAGCAGCGAAACCCCAAGACCTTGAGCTCTGAAACCATATGTTAAGAACCAAATACCAATATAGCATAGAAAAACCTCAGAAAAAGTACTCAACGCCTTGAAAAAGAGATAATTTCAGATAATAAGCCTCTTCGAGGGGGAAATATCCTTTTACCCCACTTAGATGTTCAAGTACAAGATGATTCAAAATGAAAATGTCTCCTTGGTATATATAGGAGACTGGGAGGTATAATTTCAACTAATGGCCTAAAGACGACATAAATAAAATAACATTACTAATATAATATGCCCCAATTAAGGGGTAATGAGCCAATATTAGGGCTTAACAAAGGTACTAATAAATGGTGACATACACACTCTATACCACCCTCTAAATTGAGATTCGCTTCTATGATAGGAGGAATTGTCATTGGTTTATGCATGGATTGTAGATATTTGTATTTATCTTCATTTCCATCAATTAAGAAAAGGAATTTTCTTATAGTACTCGTAATGATAGCTTCTATGATGGGAGAGATTGTTATTTCTTTATGCACGGATTGCACATATTTGTATTTATCTTTGTTTCCATGAATTAGGAAAATGAATTTTCTTACAGTACTTGTAATGATAGTTTTGAAAACAATGTGCATTGTATCAAGGACTACAATAACAAGGATTTTTGGTATAAAGTTTTTAGGGAGATGGATATAGAATACATTATCCTGAAAGAGTTTAGCGAAGGTGTATGTGCATTCCTCTGCTAAAAGAAAGAAGAAATATAAGTGACACTTTGATTTCCATGTTGAAGGATGTTATGCCAATCGGTCTAACACTTTTTTCAAATACTTTAATTGAAGTTGTTGTAGAGCTCTATATGTTCCTTGATGTTTTTTTTAGATTCTATATGTACATTCAGAGAAGCACATGATATTAGGTGAGGTATGGTACAAGATGGCTATCAATGGTTAAAACAGACACATTTTCTATGGATGTAATTTTCTCTTACATAGGAAGAGGAAGAGACCACTAGAATTCCTATATGGAATATGCATCTAATTTAGAATTGGATCTCGGGACCAAATTGGGTCAAGGAAGGCCTAAAAATCAAAGTATTTTGAATGGATTCAAAATAGACGTGTGCACAGGCCTCGTCGATACGAACCCAAAGCAACTTGAACAGGCTCGAACAGACGTCGTATGAACAAGATATCGCGGTCTATTCATTTGGACAAACATGCAAAAAAAAAAATTGACTGTATAGTCCCACGTGGCAGATGACGGTATAGGACGTATGACCGTACAACTGATGTGGAAAGGTACGGTGGTTGCTGACGAGGATAGGTCTAGGTGGACCAACCAGGGTGTGACACATGTCACCGCTACAAGGGTGATAGGTGGCACAACTGTAAAACACGTGGTAGGTTCATACGACATGTGGCAGGTACAGTGGCATGTGACATGGAAGACACGTGGCTGGAAGATGTGGATTGATCGAGCGCTGACATGTGGTAGTACTGTTGGTGTATGGTATGGTGCCACATGGCCTAGACATGGGCTGACACATGGCACCCACTTGTTGGTTAATGGTTATTGCAAAAATTTTGGGACTTTACCGGATTTGAACTCGTGACCTCGGGTCTAGGCAAATGACTTGGCAGGGTCGGGCTAGACAACCCGCCCACACATTGTTTATTACCCTATGGTGGCACCATTGCTATTTAAGTTTGAAAATAGTGTTGGTTTGGCGGAGTAAGGGTTGGGGCCTAGCTCTAGCCTCGATATAATACCAAGCAACCACGACTATGTGACCTAGCCCTTATCGATGGAACAAATGTTAAATGGATAGCCCCGTTTCAGAGTTATACCCAAACCTCAGTGTATATCATGGGACCACATCCCATGTGATCCAATACCTTAACACTTGGCACGGAATGGATAGAGCTTAGCCCCGATCATATGGGTACAACATAGGACCCGTTTCTACGGTTGGCGCTGAGGTTATGGGGGTTAGCCTCGGTCGGTCAGACTAGCTCGCTGACCAAGGGGCATAACGAAAGGATTGGATCTAGGGGCTTAAACCATTTTATCATGTGGATGTTTGGCCCACGGCCACATGGCCACCACCTTATGACCAGGAGTCAAGAACGGAGGGGCCAACGCACAACAATTTATCACCTGACCGCATGGAGGTGCCCCACATGACCATGAGCCTTAAGAAAGGGGGAGGAAACCTAATATATGCTATTTTGTGGGTTTTATACATTATATTATGATTTTTTAAGGATTTTCTAAGCAGTTTCAGGGGATTTTGGTCATTTTGGGGGCATATTGGGCCCTTTTTTAGGCCAGATTTTGGGGAGAAGATGGGAGATGGTTACCAAATTCAAGACTATATAATTCAAAGGCTCTTCAAGACAAGGAGGAGGTTTAGAACAGGTTTATGTTGAATAATTATTGATCCAAAGCCATTTTTATGCAGGGAAGTGATTGAGGAGAGCACCTTTGTGGGCTATTTCTGGGAGCTTCGTTCATCCGATTTCAGTGCGTCAGTTTTGTTGGATTCCAGAGATCTGGTAGAAAAAGACAGAATCAACTTATAACCTTTTGGGCACTAATTTGATGTAATTTTAAAGATATCAATAGAAATAATAAAGCCTCACCCACTGAGACAAAGGCTTAGAGACGTAGGCGAGATTACCGAACTCTGTTATCACTTTGGTGTTTTATGGTTTATTGTTATCATGCTTATGTTCAGATATCTACATTTCTTTATGGATGTAACATTTCCTTTATAATTCTCCTTCTTTCATTCAATTCCTAAATGGTTTAATAACTCATGCTTAAAACTCAACCATTGTCGTTTAAACGATATTTTCGGATCAAGTGGTATCAAAGCTAGTTGACATTTGGTTTTTGAGTTTGGATGATTACCAAGGAAAAGTTGAATCGTGGTGAAGGTGAGCTTATTGAAGAGAATCTATTGATTGGATTGAGAAAGAAAACTTTTGAAAGTGAGAATATGGCATCAGAAGAGGGACTTTCTCATGATGAGAAAGAGTTTGGAAAAACTTTATTCTCCATGTTGGAGATGATGAAGGTTTTGTATGAGGATTACTTGGAACAAAAGAGACCGAATCTGGGTGAATCTTCAAAGGTCAAAAGTGAAGAAGGAGAGGATCCTCCCCAAAATCCTCCTTCAGTTCCTTCTTCAACTCCTTCTTATCCTTCCTCTTCAAGTTCAAGTTCTAAAATCAATGCAAGAAAACATGTTCATAAACATCAACAAGAAATGTCGTTACTAAAACTTGATGTGAAATTTGAATTACCTTTGTATGATGGTGAAGTAAATGCAGAGAGTCTTGATAATTGGGTTAGACAGATGGAGGTTTATTGCATGTGCAATAAATCAAGGATGAGGAAACTCAAATCAAGTTGGCATCGCTTCGACTTGCAGGCACAACACTCATCTAGTGGAAAAGCAAGTTGCAAAATGGCACAGAACAAGTGGGTAATGTATTTCCATCATGGCAAGTTTTTATTTCTGCACTTAGAAAGCAATTCTATCCTTTGGGTTATAAAGAAAAAGCGTTAATTGAATGGAAATATCTTAAAATAAGAAAATGACAAACAATGGAAGAATACACAGATGGTTTTCATAAGATAACATTGATGTTAGATACTCCTTTACATACCCAAGAAACTCTTATGAAGTATATAGGAGGTTTACCTGCACATATTTGAAAAATGATATTCATCTTTGGACCTAATAATCTTGATGAGGTTTATGTTCAAGCAACATACATTGAAGCAGGGAAAACATGAGTTGGTGTATCGGGGGAATCATCTTCAAGGAAAGAGGACAAAAGGAAGTGGAAAGAGAAGAAGGAAAATTTAGGGCAAGAAAGGAAGAGAAGCCCTCTTGCAAGCATTGCAAGAAAGAGGGGCATGATTAGGACTGTTGTTGGAAATTGCATCCCGATAAGATACCAAAGTGGTTCAAAGAGAAGAAAGGGTGGAAAACAGTTGCAGAAACAACATGACCAACAGACTTGGGATTAGATTTAGGTGATGAATCTAAAGTCTCATTGGTTGGTTTGACAGGTAAAATTGGTGATAAATTTGACGCTAGAAGTAAATTGTTTCACATAAGGGTCATCATGTGACATACTAAGGTCGACACATTGATAGATAGTGGATATCAATCTAACTTGATTTCAGAGGAATTGGTTAAACAATTGGGATTTAACACTCAGATACATCATAAGCCTTACACACTTAAATGGATAAGCAACAATCATCAATTGCGCATAACAAAGAAATGCACATTTAAGTTTTCAATTTCATCTAAGTTTGTGGATGAGGTAACATGTGATGTGGTGCCACTCAATGAATGTGGAATGGTCTTAGGCAGTCCTTACTTGTACGATCGTAAAACAATCTTCTACAAGGAAAATAATCAATATCACTTAATCAAAGCAGACAAAGAATATGTGGTTCATACTCATCATTTAAAGGCAAATAAATATCTTCAAACAATGGAACAATTAAGAAAGGAGGCTCATGCAAGAAACACACCTATAATTGTTTCAAGTCAAGTAATTGATCTTAAGCAAGAAGATGAGGTGATTGTAGAATGGAAAATCATTCATACTTTGCTTCAAGATAAGCTAATGTCATGTAAATACTACAAACATATTATTTTATTTGCAGTCATATTTTTTATGCTATCATTAGTAATTTTTTCAACATGGACGATAGTGGCTTCAGTAAGATGTGAAAAAGTACAAGTGGCTAACACTATGTTGTTAGTTAATGGTTGTTTTACAGCTGATCTTGATGAGACAGGTGCACAGGACAAAGTTTAAAGATAGAGAACAAGTCGGGTGGCCTATCCTGCACTTGATGACCATTTAGTAACATTTTGGAGGACCAAAAGGTCTTTAGTGGGGAGGTGTGATCCAAAAACTGGAACTCATAACCAAATTGGGTCTAGGAAGGCCTAAAAATCAAAGTGTTCAGAATGGATTCAAAATGGATGTGTGTGTAGACCTCGTTGATAAAAACCCAATGCAACTTGAATGGGCTCAAACAAATGTCGTATGACCAATATATCACGGTTTGTTCATTTAGCCAAACAAGCAAAAAAACTATTGACTGTACAGTCCGTACAATTCCATGTCGCAGATGAATGTATATGTTGTACGATCGTACAAATGATGTGGAAAGGTACGATGGTTGTTGATGAGGAAAGGTAGAGATGAAAAAATTAGGGAGTGACACCTATCACCATTGCAAGGGTGACACGTGGCACGACTGTATGAGACATGGCATGTATAGTGGCATGTGACGTGGAAGACATGTGACTAGAAGATGTGGACATATCGAGCGATGACATGTGGTAGTATTGTTTGTGTATGGTACGATGCCATGTGGCCCAAACATGGGCTTCCACATGGAACCCATTCGTTGGTTAATGGTTATTGCAAACATTTTGGCACTTCACTGGATTTAAACCCGCGACCTCGGGTCCAGGTAAATGACCTGGCAGGGTCGGGGTAGCCAACCTACCCACACATTGTTTCTTATGCTATAGTGGCAACACTGCTATTTAAGTTTGAAAATAGTGCTAGTTTGGCGGAGTAAGGGCTGGGGCCTAGCCCCAACCCCGATATAATACCATGTGACCATGACTATAGAACCTGGCCCTTATCGATGGCGCAGATGTTAAATTAATAGCCTTCTTTCAGATTTATACCTGAACCTCTACGTATATCATGGGACCACATCCCATGTGACTCGATACCTTAACACTTTGTGTAGAATGGATAGATCTTAGCCCCGATCGCATGGGTACACCATAGGACCCGGTTCTACGGTTGGCGCGAAGGTTATGGGGGTTAGCCCTAGTCGGTCGAGCTAGCACTTCCACCAAGGGGAATAACCAAAGTTTGGAATCTAGGGGCTTAAACCATTTTAGCACGTGGAGGTTTGGCCCGCGACCACATGGCCACCACCTTATGACCGGGAGTCAGGAAAAGAAGGGCCAACACACAACAGTTTAGTGCCTGGCCACATGGAGGCACCCCACATGACCAAGAGCCTTAAGAAAGGGGGTTGCACCTTGATATATTCTATT
Source organism: Picea mariana (assembly GCA_032191745.1). NCBI lineage: Eukaryota > Viridiplantae > Streptophyta > Pinopsida > Pinales > Pinaceae > Picea > Picea mariana. The sequence goes on from JASDQU010311448.1 coordinate 7,152, forward strand.
TTGTGGGTTCTATACATTGTATTATGATTTTTTAATGATTTTCTCAACAGTTTGAGGGGATTTTGGTCATTTTGGGGGGATATTGGGCCCTTTTTTAGGCCAGATTTTGGGGAGAAGTTGGGAGATGGTTACAAACTTTAGGCCTATTTAAGTGAGAGGCTCTTGAATCCAAGTAAGAGGTTCATAACAATTTTATGCTAAAGAATTGTTGAGCCAAAGCCATTTTTATGCAGGGAATCCATTGAGGAGAGCACATTTGCAGGTCATTTCTGGGAGCTTCGTTTATCCGATTTCAGTGCTGTCAGTTTTGTTGGGTTCTATAGCTCTGGTAGAAAAATACTAGATCAAATTGTAACCTTTTGGGCACTGATTTTATTTACTTTCAAAGCTTTTAACAAAAATAAGAAAGCCTCACCCACTGAGACAAAGGCCTAGAGACGTAGGTGAGATTGTCGAACTCTGTTATCACTTTGGTGTTTTAGGGTTTTTTGTTCTCATTCTTATGTTCATATCTATACATTGCTTTATGCCTATCATGTTTCCTTTATAATTCTCCTTCTTTCATTCAGTTCCTAAATGGCTTAATAACTCATGCTTAAAACTCAACCATTGTCGTTTAAAAGATCTTTTCAAATCAACAACCCATTTTTTTGTGTTCAGGTGTGAAATATTTTATCATCAATGGATAACAGACCTAAATCTCCTAAAAAGGAATTTGAGGTATTGAAAACCTACCAAACACAAATATTAGGGCATGCTCTCAATTGAGAAATCATTGATTGTGTGCATTGAAGGTTTTAACTACGTGGAAAAGGAGGAAAGGAACACATAAAATCTATATCCAAACATATTTAATTATTTCTGATGAATATCATCTCTATGTTGTTTTTTGACATGTCTTTACAATCCTAAAGATGTAGAGATCTTTTTTCTTAAATGAGTGGAAAACGAGTAGTATATGACATTGCAAATCTAAATTTGGTTCGAACATACCTAGTCTCAGTTGTAGATGTACGAGTCCTGATTTTCACTATTTTCTTTTTCCCCAATTGGAGTTTGAACAGATTCACTTGTTAAAGAGCCTACTCATATGTGCACAATAGAACAAATCACTCATACAAAATCGAACCATCAAACTCAAACCGTAAAAAAAGAAGAGGAGCCATTGCAACCCAAGCTCATAGAGAACATGACAAAGAAATATTAAGAAAATGCAATAAAAAAAAAGTAAGTTACATTTGAAGGTAGATTTAAAGAAGACAAGAAATTCCAATGTATGTGAGTTCAGAGTGATTTCAATAGTAGAGTCTGGACCATAGGGTTTCATTGTGGGAGGAGCTGTTTGGATCTGGCGATGTTGTTTTCTTGTTTTGTTTTTTTTCAAAATGAAATTGAGAAATAGACACACGCATGATATGTTCTTGGCTAGGTGGTGGCGGTGGTTATGTCCTTTGGACTCGTGCCTATTAACAATTATCTAAACCTCCCTATGCCTTACCCTATATCAATGAGTTTTTGTGTGACAGATACCGTGGCAAATATGCACAAACTTCGAAGTCATTTTGTTTAATCTAAACATATTTGTAATTTTTTATTTTAAATTTTTTTTATTTAAATATATAATATATTTTGTATACATAATTAAAAAAACATTTTAAAAATTTACTTAAACCTTGATTTGATTATTTATATAAACAATGTGTATAAAGTTTAAGAAGAATAAATAAATTACTTGGTAGACTATTCAAAGTCCTCCCGATTAATTAGGCAAGTGACATTACCATTCTTTTTCACTCTTACACTCTTACTTTGAATCGTTTTTATACTAAGAAAGCCTAGGCCATGAAAATTTCCATGCCACTTTAAACATAGTCATATTTTACTAAATTTCAGTGATGGTTTATCTAAAATAAAATTTTGGAGTTTGTTTTCATTAATAATAATAATAATAATCTATTTTTAAGGTCATGGCCAAGCCAGCACATCAAATTGGTGTATGAGACTCCCCTCTTTATGAGAGAAGGAACCCCCCTCCACCCAACGATTTGACTAATAAAATCTACAAAATTACACAAATTTTAAAGAATATATATATATATATATATATAACTGAAAAAAAATTAAATCAATTTTTTTTTATTATTAAATTAATTAAATATTCCATAGTAATAAATTTATTTAACCTTTTAAAATTTTATTATTTTATAAACCACTTACTTGTGATGCACTAGATAAAAATCCGCCTAGTTAAAAGAAACCACGGTCATTTAACAAACCATTAAACTAAAATTATGAAATATATACACGATCTTCTATATAATTTTCTCAAGTTTAGGCGATCTGACTATATACACAACTATTTTATATTTGAAGTTATTGTGACTATAAAATAAGATCCCATACATTTATTTGATAGAGAGTGTGGGATGCACAATATGCATCATATGTACATTAACTAATCGACAAAGGTTGTGGGAAGATATTTTTATCAAGGACCTATTTCGCCTCTGTATTAGATATTTATTATCTTTATCTCAGAATAAAAGGCATATGCGTGGGAACTGCCAAATTTTCATACTACAAGGCTCCCTGAAATAGAGATATAATCCCACGTTCTTGAGGGCCACAGCTTATGACCACGAGTGCATCTCCTCGTGTTATCAAGGTTTAATTAGGATGGGCCTCTTCGTCACTTCACAGCTCATATAACCTATACTTCTTTGATACAACCTTGAAAACGTGAAAGGAGACTCACTAATATTTTCCACTGCCCACGACCTTGAAAGTTGTAGACTATAACTTGGCTTTGCATCATCCGAATTATCCAACAAGATAGGGACTAGCTCTTTAGCAATTATTCTCCTTGTATTTCTATATGTTTTTTTCTTGTTGGGAAATGAAGTTGTGTACGGATACATGTGTTTATATTCAATTAGCTATTTAGCAACTATTTTCCTTATTTTTTTATATGTTTTTCCTTATTGAAAAATGAAATTGTATAATGATATATGTGTTTATATCCTTATATAACCAATATAAGTTTAACATCAAATCATATACATTTCTCATATTGGGGTAACTGGGAGAAACCATCTTAAGATAGTCCTCATCCTTTATTCTTCTATATGTTTCTCCAGAATTTGAAAATAAAGTTGTGGACTTATACATGAGTTTATATCCTTATATATAGGAAGTATAAGTTTAATATTAGTTTTTTGTAACTAAATAACAAGGATTTGTTCTAGATTATCATCTAGATCACTCATGTTTAATGGGTAAATATCCTTTTATATATAGGAAGTATAAGTTCAATATTAGTTTTTTGTAACTGAATAACAAGGATTTGTTCTAGATTATCATCTAGATCACTCATGTTTAATGGGTAAATAGTAATAGGTTTTTTTTCCCTTTTGTGATCGTCCATCCATTGCAATAATAGATACGTTGAGAGATCCTTAAATCACATCCCACAACTAAGTGTTATATAACTTATTTTTTAATGGAGGTTATATCAAGGTACTTACCATAAAATTAGTTTATAATTTTATAGTGGTTTCAAAATATGAGGCTTGAAATATCATACTTGTATTTTATTATATGCAATCATGATAAGACATTCTCATTTTTACTTGATTTCGTTTTTAAATACTTCTTTCTATGACCTCTCTGACTATTAAAAGGGTTGGTTCTTCATTAAATGGAAATTTAAGGTTGACCAGGTCACTTTGAAATGTACACACTTTTTCTATCCATAGAACCTACAAATAAGAGCCATTTTATATGTGTAATGATCCTTTATGTCTATCATGGTGTATATTCTTTCTATTTTTCGAAAAGAAAAAAAAAACTTCAACTCACCATCTCGTCAGGGTTTTCTCGATATCATTGTCCCCATTAAATTGCTCAACAAACCTTGTCATCATATGTTTTTTAGGCTCATGAAGTGTATAATACTTCTCAATATCTAAGGCTCTAAATGTGCCAATGCATTTCCCTTCATCATCGATAAAAGTTTTCGTTCCAATGTTAGTATGAGTTATAATCCACATAATTTACTTAGAATAGACCATGACATGTAACATTCTTTCTTTTAATCCCCATATTAGCGATATGTAATGTAAATACAAAAGTACTATCATGGTTTGAATATGTAATTTGTAAACTTTGTATATCATAATAATTAAATAAATGTGACACCATCAATGCATAAACCAAGACATGAATGAATTAAACCTTATAATTTACTTTTGAGTGTATAAAATATCAATCATTAAAAAAATGTAAGAGGGTTGGTGGCAAAAGTCACATCCCATAGTTATGAGAGCTTGGGGGATAAGTACAATTAACCTTGGGGATTGTAAGTGTCAAATGCATGGGTACAAGGGAAATATGAATGACCATTGTGGGTAGTTTTTCCATGCAATTTTTGTAGGAACAAGGGAGTGCAGAGAATTAGAGATTGAAGGAAACCATAGTATGATATGTGGGTAGCTTGTTTTTAGCTGCAAATGCATGTAGAAGAAGGTTGTCTTTCCTATACAATGTAAATTTTGTGTGAGAATTTTCCTAGATCAGTGAGTTGTTCTCTGAGTTTTCCTAAGGCCACTAGAATCCCTAGATTCCCTAGCAATAAAGAATCCTAGAAAACATATGTTGGAGCCGTAAAGGGAAGTTGGGGCCTCTGTGTGTAGCAAAGAGGGATCCCATTCCTTGGTTTGTGCGGGTTTAGGGGAAGATATATGGTGGATTGGGATAGCTGTAGGAAAATTAGTTTGTTGTGGGAGTGTATTTGGTTGTGAGAGACACACTCTTTTATGGATTCATAGTCCCAACTCAGAGTGATATATTGTTGATATCTGGAGCAACAAATATGTGGTTGGGAGGAACATCTACATTACGTTGCTCATTT
>JASDQU010311449.1:0-10809 GCA_032191745.1 Picea mariana
ATTTATCTTATGGATGAATTATTTAGAACCTCAGCCATGCATTCATAAATTTATCCTCGGATAACCATGGTTCATCTCTTTATTTTCATAACATGATTTGTCAATGGGTAATAAGTTTATTGTTACAGGCTGTTACTGGGTAAATTTTTTTATCTGCGCATGCTTTATTCCTCTGCGCGTTTTTCCCGGGGTATCTCCTTCCTGGCGATTCTGCCAATGATCGCGATTGATTGTTTTTCCTCAACTGCATTTTCCTTCCTCTGCTTTAACCCTTTTACATCGTGATTGCACAATCACATGATGTACTTTTGGGTAGCGCCTTAGCTTACAATAGCATTCATGAAAACCCTTGGTGGTAGCATTTTCTATTCTGGACAGGTAGCATTTTCTTGCGCGAATAACAATTTTTCATGGCAAGTTTTGTGGCAAGTTGTAAATCATTAATGAATAGTCAGTGCATTACGGGACTTGAACCTTAAACCTTCAGATTCCTTATTATACCATGCGCCTTGCTGATTTGGACAAAAACTGTACCTAGGCGTCTTCCCCTTTTGCCGATTTATCCTGAAAATGGTTTTACAACTTCATTTCTGGATCATAACTTGCATAAGATTATGTTTATGCCCTTATGATTGGGTAACGTTATTAAGGAGTGTTTTAACTCATTGAGTAACAGAGAAAGGTAATCTGACGAAGGACTTATTTAATTCATAAGAATAGTTAAAATGGATTGGTTCCCCCTTTTTGATTGGTTGTAGTGATTAAACATACTTATTTTAGACCTTCATATGCACATCTTTATTTTTGATATATAGTGAATAAATGCAATTGATACCTCTATATTTAATGGTACTTGATGAATTTATACTCCTAAGTATTGACCTTAAATTAAAATAAATGGATGCTTACCAGACCATTCTTTAATTGCAGCAGTATTATAATCGTGTCCTGATAATAATGGTACCCAATATTGATATTTTAGGACTACTTCATAACCTTCTAGATTGATTAACCCTTCCACCCTCACTCTAATCTAGATTATTCTCTGATGTGATCAATGATCGGGGACTCTCTCATTTAGCTAGATGCAATGGAAGTCTCGTGCACTGTAGATAAACGAAATGTTAAAATTTGTGGACTATTGAGCCTTCAATTACAGATTGAGTTTAATGACTTTAGAGTGTTGTGTTAGTTACGGCCTTATAATCATAGATTAATGCTAATGGTTGCTTTAAAGGATAAATCATAGCTATTCATTTTTATTCTTGATTAATGAAAGAGTTAATTTTTTTAGAATATTGCGTAACTAAATTAACTATTAAGGTTCGCTTTAAATGATAGTTTTTACTATTTAATGTGCTTGACTTGAAAAAATTGGATTAATGATTTGGTTAAATGTTAAGCCAGTCGAGATCAGACTGGCACGTTAAGGTCCTTGAATGTTAACTTACAGGGTACCTTGATGATAATTTTAATCTAAAGTTGCATGATGAAATGGCCTTAAGACCAGGGTAGATGGTAGTCCTTTGTTTAACAGATGTTGTATATGGTCGTTTATGCATGCGAGTAATCAGTTTTACTTTTGTCATGTGATCGCCATTTATGCATGCATATAACATATAGGATGTATTGAGATTGTTAATTAATTTCAGGGTTAGTACTATAATTAGAATTGTCAAACTCACAGTTGTATGATATCAGACTTTTCGATCTGATAAAGCTAGTTGCTTAGTATATAAGTCCGCGTGTGTGATTATTTTTTGTGTAAAGAATCCAGTGCCGTATCAAGAGTCTCGGGCCCTTTAAAGGCAGGGTTTCCACTCTTGCAACACACCTGACAGAGATCACTAGTTTCTGCCTGAGCAGTCGGCCAGGAGCCTATCTGACATTCTCTCTCTCCGGAGCAGAGAACTAAGATTAAACGACCTGCTTTCCTATGCAGGAATAGTAAAATATACTACTATGGATTCTTCCATCTGTTTTCGTACTATACACCCCTCAGCATGTCGTTTAATGCTTGCAGTTACTTGTTGTGCGCCTTATGTCTATGGTTGTTTAATGCTTGCAGTTACTTGTTGTGCGCCTTATGTCTATGGTTGTTTAATGCTTGCAATTACTTGTTGTGCTCCTTATGTCTTCTTGTTGTGATCATCGTGGTTGTGTCTTGTTAGTCGTCGGGTGGCGACGTAGAGTCAAGTGTGTCTGTTTCCCTTTACACGCGCACACACACTAATAAAAAAAAAAAAATTGCACCTATGATCAGAGTTGTTGTCGTAACGAGGGGCTATTAGAATTTACAAATAAGGTGTGGAAGGTCACGAAAGGATCATTAGTGATAGAAAAATGAGAGAATGTAGGTACATTATATTTATGTACTTGTAATATTGAATCCTCTATCTATTTAACTTCTACAGGAGTGGATACAACACTATTGAATCATAGGCTTGGACACATGAGTGAGAATGGAATGCAGATACTTCACAAAATAAATTTTTTGCCATATCTTAAACAAATTGATTTGGATTTCTGTGAGCATTATGTTTATGGAAAACATAAGAGAGTTAGATTTGTTAGAGTCAGAAAATAAAAGAAGAGTGAAAGGTTAGAGATTGTGTATACAGATGAATGGGGACCAACTCAGGTATCATCTCTTTGTGGATCTCGTTATTATCTTACTTTTATTGATGATGAAACTATAAAAACTTGGGTTTATTGCATTCGACAAAAATATGATGTTTTTGATGCTTTTAAGAAATGGAAATATTTGGTTGAGAATTAGACAGGAAAAAGGATGAAGTGTCTCATATCAGATAATGGAGGTGAATATTACATCAAGGATTTTGATGATTATTGTTCATACCATGGGATTCGTAGAGAGAATATAGTTCCAGGAACACCACAAGAAAATGGTGTGTCAAAAAGGATGAACATGACAATCATGGAGCATACAAGGAGTATGATATTGCATGTTAGTTTTCCCTTACAGTTCTGGGTATATGTTGTAGATATTTTTGTTTACTTAATAAACATAAGACCTTCAAGCTCTTTGGATGGTATAATTCTAGAGGAGGCATGGATAGGTAAAAAGGTAAACTATTATTTTTTGAAGACTTTCGGTGTGAAGCATTTTTCCATATTGATAAAGAAAATAGAACATAGCTTAAGGAAAAATCCAAGAAGTGTACCTTTATTGGATACGGTGTTAAAGATTTTGGTTATCCCTTATGGGATTATTAAAATCACAAAATCATTAGGAGTAGAGATGTCATATTCAATGAGAAGGTCATGTACAAAGATCATTTGCAGGGAAAGAAACAAGAAAAAGAAAAACCATAATACACAGTGCTTGATGAGATCATTGAAAATAAATTCCAAAGGTAAAAAAAAATCAAAATGTACAACAACAGGAGCAGCAAGTACTTCAAACTCTTGCAATTGTTGTTAGAATATCTACCAGGTTAGGTAGATCCCGTGAATGATACTCTCCTTCATTGTATTATTTATTGTTGATGGATTCTGGTGAACTAGAATGTTATGAAGAGACCATGCAGGTAGACACTAAAAATAAGTGGGAGAAAGGAATGAAAGAGGAAATGGATTCCCTGGTAAATAAATAGACTTGGGATTTGGTTGAGTTTCCTACAGGAAAAAGAGAATTACAAAATAAATAGGTTTACAAGTGAAAGGAAGAAGATAGAGGAAAAAAGCGGCACAAGGCTAGACTTGTTGTAAATGGGTTTGCACAAAAGAAAGGTATAGATTTGGATGAAATATTTTCTCTTTTTGTTAAAAGGACTTCAATTAGGACTATTTTAAGTCTTGTGGCAGTATAATATTTTCATCTTGAACAGTTAGATGTAAAAACAACTTTTCTCCATGGGGATTTGGAGGAACACATTTATATGCAACAAGCACACGGGTATGAGGTCAAAGGGAAGAAGAATTTGGTATGCAAGTTGAAGAAGAGATTGTATGGCCTAAATCAAGCTCCAAGGTAGTGGTATTTTAAGTTTGATAGGTTTATGGCAGAACAAGGTTATAGTAGATGTCATTCTGATCACTGTGTTTAATTTAAAAGGATAGAAAATGGAAGTTATATTATCTTGCTATTGGGTGTAGATGGCATGCTTGTTGCAGGGTCTAATATGAAGGATATAAATGTTCTCAAGAAGAAATTAGGTAATTCATTTGCGATGAATTATTTGGGTACTGCAAAGAAAATCCTTGGTATGAGAATAACAAGAGACAATAAAACTCACAAATTGAGTTTGTCTCAAGGTGAGTACATAGAGAAGGTGTTGGAGAGGTTTAGAATGAAGAATGAAAAACCAGTTAGTACACCTTTAGCCAGCCATTTCAAATTAACTAAGGAAATTTGTCCCAATACATAGGAGGAGATAAAATACATGTCCAAGGTCCCTTATTCATCATCAGTTGGAAGCTTGATGTATGCGATTGTTTGCACAAGACCATATATTGCACATGCAGTGGGAGTTGTGAGCAGGTATATGAACATTCTAGGTAAAGAACATTAGGAGGAAATAAAGTGGATTCTCATGTATTTCAGAGTTACTTCTACTCATGCATTATGTTTTGGAGGTTCAAACACTATTCTACAAGGATATGATGACTCATATATGAAAGGTGATAAATATAACAGGAGGAGAACCACAGGGTATGTTTTTACTATAGGTGGAACAAAATTAAGTTGGATTTTGAAACTGCAAAAGGTTGTTGCACTTTCAACAATAGAAGCGAAGTATGTTGCTGCTACAGAGGCTAGTAAATAAATTATTTGGTTACGAAGGTTTATGGAGGAATTGGGAAAGAAGCAGGAGAATAAAATTTTGTACTGTGATAGTGAGAGTGCCATTCAACTTGAAAAGAACTCATCCTTCCATTTGAATAATAAGAATATACAAATCAGGTACCATTTTATACGATCTATCTTGGAAGATGGAAATTTGAAGTTGAAAAAGATAAACACTAGCTAGAATCTTGCAGACATGTTAACAAAGGGAGTAACTAGGGAGTAACTGAGTTCCTAATTAGTTTCAGTTGGTCTTCAAGAATGAAGGTGAAGATGGAAAATTTTCCAGGTATAAGAAGGATCATAATCCAACAGATACAACACTGATGGAGTTGTTGAGATCAGTCTCCAAGTGGGAGCTTGTTGGTTGTGGAGCTTGATTATCTTCTTGATTCAGAGGCATTTGTTTTTCAGCCATGTTTATACCCCATGAATAATTTACACCCCAGAAGAATGTACACTCCTCCACATGGGGGAGTGTAGGTGGGGCTTTCCCCTCTTGCAGGGTCTGGGAGAAAGTGGCCCCTCGAAGGAAAAATTTCCTTGTGAATGTATATTGTAACTTCATCGTAAATCTAGATCGTTCATTATAAGGTCAATGATCTGAAGGAATAAGTTATGTTAGGTTTTTTTTTCCCTAGAAGGAAACCCTTTTTTATGAGGGAAATGTGTTGCGACTATGTGTCATTGTGAATATTGTATTCTGAGTAAGGATACTATGAGAGAAAGAAGATGAAGTTCATCGAGTGTGTTGTAGGTTTTATCCCTTCATTTGCTGGATAGTAAAAATGAAGGACCTGGAAATTTCTTTGGTGGACATGTCCCACTCTGGGTGAATCACATATATCCGTGTCTCTATTTTATTATGTATCTTTTGTGTTTTATTTCCGCATTTGTATTATTTTATTACTCTGCGATCCTGTTTTTCTAACACACATGAATGTATTTCCTTTGGTGAAATATGTTATGAGTTCTAAAATACTACTAAAATTTTGAATAAATTTTTGGTAAAAGGTAAAAATCCCATGAAAAATTTGTACCTTTGTTATGCTCCTAAGACTAGGCCACTCCAAAATTGATTTGACCTTCTCTGAATCCATCTCCACTTCTTTTACCGAGATGAAAAAATGAAAAAATACCAAACTTTATTCTAGGAACCTGCATTCCTTCAGGTTTGCATAAATTTTATGTTTTCTCAATGCATCCAATACAATTTTAAATGCTTCAAGTGATCTTTTTTTTTATTGAAAACTAGGATGTCATCAAAATAAATGACAAGAAAATTACCAATATAAGATCAAAGCACAATATTCATCAACCACATGAAAGTACTAGGTGCATTGGATAGCCCGAATGACATCACCATCCATTCATATAGTACATCCCCGGTCTTGAAGGCAATTTTACATTCATCCCCTTCATAAATCCAAATTTGGTGGTATCACTTTGCAAATCAATATTACTAAAATATTTATCTCTGGCTAGCACATCCATCATTTCGTCCAAGCCCGAAATAGGAAACCAATATTTGATGGTAATTTTATTGATTGATCTACTGTCTGTGCACATCCTCAATGTATTATTATTTTGGGGAGTCAACAATGCTGGTACAACATATGGACTCATGCTTTCTCTTACCAAATCTTTCTTTATAAGTTTTTTAACTTGCGAGTTGAGCTCAACATGTTATGTAGGATTCATCCTATATGACACTTGATTAGGTAAAGATGATCCTGGGATTAGAACAATGTGATGGTGAATATCCCTCTTTGGTGGAATACCATCCAGTATTTCATTAGGGATAACATCAAAATATTATTTTAGTAACTTGGTCGCTTCAGTAAGAATTGATATGTCTTCCAAGGATCTTTTTTTCACTATTAATGCATAGAAAAATCCTGTTTCCTTCGTTTCCTCGACAAAATCTCTTTCTGACAACATATTCTTATTTTTCCCCTCATCCTTAAGGGGCAATAAAACAACTTTTGATCCATCCTTCCAAAAGGTGTAGGTATTATTTCCTCCATCATGCATGAATTTTCTATCATATTTCCAGGGCCTCCATAATAATAGATGACATGCATCCAGACATCACACCATACTTCATCTTTATAAGATTTACTAATGGATAACTTGATCAAACATATTTTTATTAATAGTGATTTCATTCCCCTTTCTGAACCATGCAATTTAGTAAGGATGGGGATGTGTTTCACAACGTGATTTCAACTTATCGAGCATCTCTTTGGAAACCATATTCTCACAACTGTAACTATAAAAAATAACTTGACATACCTTTCCCCCAGAAGTGAATATGGTTCGAAAAATATTTGTCTAAAGCCAATAATATTCATTGTCACTACTCTTCCTTTGCTCTTTTTCAGGAATCATCATTGACCTTCATATCATTAGACACTCCCCCATATCAAGCGAGACTTCAGATTCATCTCCTTCCTCTTCATTCTCATATTGGACCAAGTTTAAACTAGGTTGTTTTTATTGCTTCATATCTTACATGTTATAATTTTAGATTGAAATGCTCGATGACCCTTTACACCACACCTGAAATACACATAAGGTCCTCCTCTTCCACCACCATAACCTCTACCCTTTTGAAATACTCTTCCTCGTGACTGATTCAGGTTACCTTGTTGACTATCTTTTGCTTTCTCATCTTCTTGGGATGATTCGCCTCTGCCATAGTTAAAACCACCCCATGAGGAAGATGATGTACCACTCCTTTTTACTCTATTCCTTTGATAAAATTGTTGGTTTTTCTTTTCCTTGGCATTTAAGGCTAATTTGTATGCCTATTTTATGTTGTGAACCGTATGCATGCTCAGTTCATCTTGAATAGAAAATTTTTAAAAAATCACATACATTGTAGCCAGTTGCTCATCAGTTTCCTAGTGATCCACACAAATGGAAAACTGATAAAACTTGTTTGTGAGTTCCTCCACAGTGGACAGGTTTTTCTTCAAATTATGAAATCTACAAAAATGCGTCTGGGAATAGTGCAGAGGAAAGAAAATTTCTCGCAATTGTTTCCATCTTGCTCCAAGTCCTAATTTTGTCTTTTCATTTTTTTTCTCTATCTTTTTTCACATGATCCCACCAGATCATGGTGTGACCCTTCAACTTGGTGCATGAAGATTTTTCCTTCTTTTCCTTTGGCATATGATGCCATTCAAAAAAAAATTCCATGGCATTAAACCATTATATTAACTCCTCTATTTTAAGATTCCATACATATTCTGAAAATTCCATCTTGATCCTATCATTTTTCCCTTCTAGAGCTCTGAGCATCCTTTGTTCAAAAGTCACCCACTGTAATTCTTCTTATTCATGTTCTTCTTCATGTTTTGTATGTTGATTTACATCTCCTCAGACTTTCCTCTCATCAGAAACTTCTCTTTGTATTATTCTCTAACTAAACAACATGTTTGTAATATATTCTACTTGCCTTTGGAGGTTTTTCATATCTATGCACATCTGAGAAAGATACCCCGCTCTTCCTCTTCCTCTCCAAGCCATTTTCCTGCTATGATACTATATGATTTAACCAATAAACATGGATTCATTCACAAGATATAAAAACCATGAAAACACACGAGAATGGAAAATAACTTTGTTTTATTCCTTCTCCATCCTAACTATTACAATTAAAGTTCAACCCCTTGTAACTACTATCTGAGATTTTCGAAAACAACTAATTTTAGGAAATTCTCACATGATTCTAAAACTGACCAATAAGTAAGAACTAACTAGAGTGACACTATTTGTCAACTTTTTTTCTGATTAAGTTCATAAACTAAGATATAATTGATAATTACAAATTTAAAAATTCCAAGAAAAACACTAAAAGCCCAATTTGAGGCCTTTTATAAAGGAATTTGGTCTCGAAAAAGTGTAGAAACAATGTCCATTTTAAAAGGATTAGATCGGCATGAAAGTGAACTCTTCGAGATGAAATCCCTATATAATTTCATCCCAAATGGATAACTGATTCAAAAGTTATGACCCTTGGAAAATCCATGCATCATGCTTAATAACCTCTATTTTTTCGCAAATCTCACCAAATATACCTACCATTGCTTGTCAACATTCACGGTTCCAGATGAACATTTACTTTGCATAGTTTCTTAATATCCTCCATTTTTTTCACAAATCTAAGCAAACATACATGCCATAAATGACTTGGTTATTGTGCAAATTAGGTTTCTTTTCTGAATCCACCATGTCGAACTATTGAAAATGCCAAAGTGTGTCATCCTAAGAATGGGAGAGACACTCTTTCCTTCTAATTGTGATGCCTCTGCAAATGTTATATGAAAATTTTCTAGAAATATACCGTGTTTGATAAATTTCGTTATCAAAATGAATTTTCAATGTAATTGTCTTAGATGATTTTAGGGGATAAATTTCGCCAATGCGATAATTTTCCATGGTTTTTCCTATAAAAATATTCACCAATTTCCATCTTTTCTAAAAAATATTCCCCCAAACTCCATAGAATAAAATTATCTTACCTTAAAAATCGCCAAAAATTTATAGAAACTATATTAAATCCTTAGAAATTTGAATATGTTTACAAAACTATTTCCAAACCTTTTACATTTATCATATTAAGGACTAGTAATAATAGCCCATGTTTCTATATTTTAATATAAATTTCCTTCTTTAAAATTATCCCTTGTAATTATTATTGAGGATTTATGTAGTCCTTTGTGTTAGTTGTATACGTAGTGCACGATTAGCGATGTATTTTGTAGATATGCATTCCATCGATGATATTCACAATTTCAATATAGTTATCGATCTAGATTGTTGGTCAGTTAACAGTCTGGACCAAGAAGATGTTCATGTCGCATTGTTCAAATTTGGAAAGAGAATTTTCCTATGGACGTTCTTCAAATTTTACCTGAAGCAATATTGTTGCTAGAATATGTGGCTCATACCCTATGAAAACAAAACTAGTGGTTTCTTTTCTTATCTTCTATACTTGGGTTTTTTAATCGACTTTGCTATACATTAAACATATGAACAATACATTACAGAAGTCCAATTGGTTTATGCCAAACTTGACACTCATTTGCCACTACTCTTGAATAGCTTATGTTTCTTCACAAATCCAAATGAATCATGATGCAGTAAATCACTCCTTTATTATACAAATTAAGTATGTTGTGAGAAATATAGGCATGCAACGATTGCAAATTCAAAGTTCCTCGACCAAAAATTGATGGTTTTTATACATTGTTTATATTTGTTGGGAGCAGTAAATTATTTACCTATGTCTTTTGATTGGTCCTCCAAAATAATATTATGCTTGGAGCCACAAGAGATAATTATCCTTCATTTACTTATTATAAAACTTAATTTTTAATATTGTTATGATCGAAGCCACAAGAGATCATTATCTTTGACTTGACAATTTAAATAAATATAATTATATAACTAAACCGAGAATAATGGTATGCTAGCAATATAATATGATTATCTATAACTAAATCTAATTTTATCCTAACTACAAAATATAATTATCTTTTTTTTAAATTTCTTTCATTAATATAGATAATAAGATCTTATTGTAGTGTTGGCAGTGCAAATTTAAAAAAGCAATCTAATTATGTAGTTGTGACGGATGGTTGCAACGAGTGCATGTATGGATGCATGTACAAGAATTTAATAAGAAAATTATTTATGCATTTGTAGAAGATCATTAGAACGGGTGCATGTACGAGTATCGAAGTTTTGATGTGCCAGTCCTAAATGGATGTGTTTTATTTACAAAGTGTTTTTTTATGGTGAAGATGTATAATTAACATTTATTAAATTAATAATTAACTTCTTATTAAATTAATAAATAATTATTAATATTTTAATTATCTATATAGGACTATATGAGTGAGTGCACGAAGTTGGCGGATGATAAAGTGGGAACGGGGTGAGTAGGAACACGCACTCGCAAGAATGCATGTGTATTTCTAGGATCACGC
>JASDQU010311457.1:0-13591 GCA_032191745.1 Picea mariana
AATTAACCCAGATTAAACAGTTGGGTCAAGATTTTATTCTTTCTAGGGGCTATCTGATCAGGATTAGATGGTCTGATCAGATGTATTCACTAGTTCTAACCTAGGGGCTATCTGACCAAGATTAGACAGTGTGATCAGATGCATTCACTAGTTCTAACCTAGGGGCTATCTGACCAAGATTAGACAGTGTGATCAGATGCATTCACTAACCTATCGACATTGAAAATTTAAAAGAACTTGGTCATGCTTGAGAGGTATGACCAAGTTGCTATTATTGCATGGGGCCTTCATTTCAATTCTTTTAGCCCTCTTTTCTTTTTCTTTCTTTTTCTTTTTTCTTTCTTTTTTCTTTTTTCTTTCTTTTTTCTTTTTTCTTTTCTTTTTTCTTTTCACAAATTATTTGAAGAATGCAATATCATTTGTCAACCAAATCACCAGATACAGATAGTATCCAAGTCATAAGATGATTCCCATAAATTATGGGGTGATAACATGACAGAATCTTAGCCCAGTCAAAAGTGAAACCCTCGGCTACCTCATGCATGATTGATACCTATTCCATCGGGAAATGTGTAGGGCTTTTCCTTCCAAAAATTCTACATAGAATCATGGCTACATAGACCATATATTCATTTAATGATGTGGTGGAATAAATACCATGAGAATAAGCTTTGAATTTCGCTGGAATTCCCCACCATGTTTTAAATATATCTGGGTAGGTTCAGTCATATTTTGCGCATTATTTTTGTTGAAAATCTGTTATGAATGCAACATTATAAATATATTTAGTATCAGGGGATAGCTTGTACATTACTTGGATGTGTTCCGGCCTGAAAGAGATGATGATGAAATTTTGGTGGTTTATGATGCTCCTGGTCTGCACATCAGTGTTCTCCAGAGCCCAACTTATCATGTCATTGTATGGCATGAGCTTCGACCATGTAGCTATTTTAGGAAGTTCAAACTCTGCTATAACTCTGAGTTTAGTTCCGAGCTTATCGGTCGTTTCATTTCCAAAATCATCCAGGCAATTTATGACTTCGCGCTCCAAGATTTCGAAGATCTACATCTAGGACCTGACTGAATCTACAACATGTGGCATGGTATCAGACAAGACATCTGAGTTCTAATTAGAGCCTTCACCGGTCTCATCACTTTTCTTCGTCATTTTCCTGGGTGCCATGATGCCAGAAATAAAACGCATATACCTGTTACAGAGGTGAATGCGTAATCTTTCCTTGGGTAAAACTTACTACTTTGCTGAAAGTAAGAATGAGATTTGAAATAACAACTTTTATTCACTGTCAGTTTGCATTAATTCGAGCGTGCTTTTACAACTGACAAATTTATTTGTTTTAATGAGAAGGGTACATCTCAGGATATGCACCTTATGATAGAATATATTTCCGTCAATTCAAAATAAAAATTACCAAATATCAGCGATTCACGACCGAGAGTTTTGGATGTAACAACATGAAATATCCCGAAACACGAATGTGCGAAAAATCAATTTACATCGTTAATTTTAGTTTAAAGGTTAAATTAATCATGTTTAAGAACTTAATATTTTCGGGACCTCAGGTTTCAGGGATTTTTGGATGTAATGAGTGATAAACCTCCGATTCCTGAAATGCAAAAAGATTAATTGTCTTTGATTCCATTTGATTTATATTAATCATGTTTAACTTTTCAATTAATCACAATTAAGTAAGAGTTTCGAGACTTTGTATATCAGGATTTTAAAATGTCATTTGGGACAGGATTCTCGAAATGCGAAATTACGACAAGATTTAATTTACGTTAATCATTTTTAATCATTTAATTAATTAAGATTACTTTGAAACTAAATTCATGACTTCGTTTATCGAGATTTTGGGGTTCTTTACGTGTCGAACTGCTAGTATCCCGAAACCCCGAAACCCGACATTTAAAAAAAGAACTTGTTTTTAGCGATCTGACTTTTAAACGAAAGGATGACTCCATCACCTTTGAGAATTTAGATCATTGGATACATAGGAAGACTTTATCCAGAGTGAGACTCGAGCGGGTTTTATTCTTATTCGAATGATAATTATTAAAGTCTAAAATTAAAAAAACTATATGTTTGAACATAGGCTATATCTAGGGATCTCGTCTCCCTGTGGGACGAGAAGAAATGTAGACCAAGTGCCTTTATTGGGTAAATGGAGTCATTATTTCATTTCTGTGAAACACATTCCAAAAGAGGGCACACAGAAGGACTTAGGATTTCACCCTTATCTCTAAAAATCTTCAAAACTTAACCATTCATTTATCTCGAGTTTAGGCTTATCAATAACTTCCTTTTCTTGAAACTAACTTCAGATTTTCTTAGGATAATCAAAACAACCTTAATCATTCTACCAAGCCTTGTTCGATTTTTTCCACATCAAGGTAAAGTAATTTCAATGTTTTTAATCAGGGAGTCCCATTTAGCTTAGAATGTAGATCTAGTCGAAAAGAGAACTAGTTACCAGAGCACATTATAATTCGTGTATAACAACCTTGCAGATATCATAAACATTGCTTCACTGCCAGCGAGCCTGTTCAGTACCCCAATAAAGTTATCAAATTTCCCCATTGAATTTCCTTTCACCACTTCAATTAGTAATTTAACATTTAAATGTTGAGATGAGGGTAATCATTTAATGAATTTCCTTTCATCATCTCTTTTGGACCAGATGGGGGCAATCATTTTATGAATTTCCTTTCATGATCTGTCTTGTTTTAAAACATGAAGTGGGGGCAAAATCCGTATGTAATATACTAGGAAAGATATCTGTTTATAATTTAACAACATATGTCTGTCAACTCACTTTGATTAATCTGGACTAATCCTTCTCTGACCTTCAAAACATCTTTGCTTGCAGAGAAGTTTTCACAGGGATTTTTTTATTTTCTAGGGACTTTCCTTGAGCGAAACTAATCAATTTAATCCTGCTATAAGGTCTAAGATAGTTAGGATTAGCCTATACATACTTCTTGTTCAGTTAAATTTAGAGGAATTATAAGAATCTTTACCTAATATTGTTTGAAGATTTGTTTATGAGTTTCCAAAGTTAAGGTGAGATCCCTCTCCTCTATGAAGCTTATGAGTTGGTATTCAAGAATCATGTAAAAATTGCTTGAAAATGAATAGGGGAACTGAAAGAGGTTTCATATGTTCTATTATAAGTACGGTCACTCCCGCGCAAATTTTATACTCGATTCTTGAAACTATTTCTTTAAGGTCTTCTTATTGCTTACTTTTTATTTCGAGTTTTATTTCATTTTTTATTTTATCCAGAGGAAACTCTTGATAACTTAAAGCATAATTTTCATTCCTTTGGATATAGATCGGGTGACAATATTTCTACATATGAGACCTCTGTCATACTAAATGATATTTCTTTGGAACTTTAAATAGGGTAGAATCTCATACCTTAGACTCACTCTTATATTTTCACCCAAGTAAACTATTTATTTGTCACCTGTGTCGAGCGAGAGCCGATGTTCTGATACATGAAGATCGATTTCTAATCATTTCCGATTTCTCGGCTTTTTGCAAGTATCATGTATAATAGTAATATGAAGAATGTCAGGAACTTATGTGTAACAGAACCCTATGTGTCACTTATCTTTATATTTTTGTTTTTATGAAATCAACTAACCTGGTTTTATTTACAATTAAAGTAAAAACTTACTGAAAAAGTGAAAAAATTGCAAATTAAAACAAAGAAAACAAACCGGTATGTACAGTGAGAGTTTGGAAACTGATCATTGCATAAAATGCTTCAGGTAACGCTCGTTGATAGGGGTGTTGAGGATTTTACCATCCATATTTTATAACAAAAATGAATTCTTCCCTTCAGATGCTGTGACTTTGAAAGGTCCACACCAGATATGGTCAAATTTGCCATGCTTTCCTTAGTCTTCCTTTCTAGCATCCCACCTTAAAACTAGGTCACTAGGGAGGAATTACCTATCTTTAGATTTTTGGTCGAACAAAGCTTTCGCGTTATCCTGATATTTCTGAAGTTTTTCATCTACTTCAACCCTATTTTGTTGGACTTCAATCAGTTGATTTATTCTTCTGGTGACATGATTTGGCTCTTCCTTTTCATCTTGCCAGAGTTTCATTACAGGCAGAGCCAAGTTTATGGGTAGTACCTCGTCAGTCTCGTACACCATTTGAAAAGGGGATGTCCTGATTAATTTCTTGGTCCCTATTTGATTCCCCCACAAAGCATATTTTAAATGCACATGCCAGGCTTTCTTATTTTCGTTCAACACTTTCTTAATTATGGTGATCAAGCTTTTATTTGATGATTCAACTAATCCATTTCCTCGAGGATAGTACGTTGTGGAATGGCCCAGTACAATATTGTAATTTTGGCAAAAAATGACCATCGCCATAGATTTAAATGCCTGGGCATTATCTGTAACTATCTTTCGAGGGCAACCAAATCTGGATAAAATATTTCTTCCAAAAAGTTTATTACCACCGAATCTGTAGCATTTCTGGTCGGAATGGATTCTACCCATTTGGTGAAATAATCCGTAGCGGTCAGGATCCACTTGTGTTGTGCGCTAGAGTGTGGATTGATTTCACTGATAAAATCTAGCCCCCATTGTTGAAACATGGCTTTTGTTTTAACCGGGACCAAAGGTAATGCAGGAAGCTTCTACTTGCCTAAAAACATTTGGTAGGAATTACAGGCTCTAACTTTGACATTCACATCAACAAATAATTTACGCCAATAATATCCTGCTCTTAGGATTTTATAGGCCGTTTCTCTCCATGCGTGATGACCTCCACACACTCCTTCATGAAGTTCATTTATCACTCTCTCTGTTTCGGATTCTACCAAACAACTCAGTAAAAAGCCTAGCGGATCCTTCCAATATAATTGGCTATCCATGATACAATATTTTACTGCATGCAACTTTAATGTTCTAGATTTAGAGGGAGTTATATCGCATGGGCATTGTAGAGTTATATGGTAAGAGACTATATATTTATACCAGGCTGAAGAAGAGAAATTCTCCTCAATTTGAGTTGTGGGTATTTGATCGTTGAATTCGTCTATGTCTATAAATCCCTCACACTCTTGCAGGCTGTTTATTCCAAGCATTCTGAAATTAGATTTGACTAGTAACTTAGCTAAACCTTGTCCTTTGATAAGCTTCGTTGGTTTTACTTCCAGATCAAACTCTTGAATTTTAGCAAGCCATCGGCCTCTCCTTCCATCATTATCAGGTTGAACCAATATATCTTTAACAGAACTGGTGGGTACATATGCTATGATTTTAGAATGTAGCACATAAGTTCTGAAAGCTTTGAGGGATTTCACCATTGCATAAGCTTGATTTTCCAATATATTGTATTTGAGATTAGCATATCTAAGACTTTTGCTAAAAAATGCGATTTTTTTCTCGAAACCCTCATCGTTTTTTTGTAATAGTACGACCACGATAGTATGTTCAGAAGCATATGAAAAAATCAGGAATTCTTTCATATAATCTGTGCTTGCCAGTACTGGTGCTTCGCCTATAACCCTTTTAATACGTTCGAATGATGCTTTGGCTTCAGCTGTCCACTTCACCTCACTGTCCTTCTTGATCATATCTGTAATCAATTTTACAATTTCAACAAAGTTTGGGATAAATCGCCTTAGAAAATTAATTGTTCCTAAAAAAGACTGAATCTCTTTTTTATTCCTAGGAATAGTTATAGAATTTATAGCTTCGACCCTTTTTGGATCAATTTTAATTCCATATTTAGACACTATATGACCCAAAATTTTACCTTCCTGCATTGCAAAATGAGACTTCTTAGGGTTCAAAGACAAACCAAATTTTCATCATTTCTCGAATGTCTGTTTGAGGTGTATTAGCTGCTCTGTGTCAAAATTAGAAAACATAGTTAGATCATCAAGGTAAATGATAATGAACTTATCTCTTTCACCCACAAAAACGATGTACATAGCTCATTGAAAAGTGGCTCCTGCATTCATTAAACCAAATGGCATTTTATCATACATAAAGGTACCCCCTGGGGTGGTGAATACGGTTTTCTCTTTATCATCCTCATGGACTGCAATTTGATTGTAGCCCGAAAAGCCATCAATCATAGACATTCTATTAGCTCCCACTACCTTTTCCAGCACGTGATCCATTTTATGTAAGGGATAATTATATTTGAGTGACGATCTATTTAAATTTCTGAAATTGACACACAATCTGATTTCACCATTTTTCTTCCTTACCAAAACTAAATTTTCCACCCATTCAGAGTATCTGAGTGGGACAATAATCTTGGCATCTAAAATTTTCTTTAACTCCTTCTCTATCACAGGCAATAATATAGGGTTTATCTGTCTGAGATTATGCCTGAAGGGTTTAACACCCTGCTTCAGAGGAATTTTGTGTTCAATTATTGTGGTATCATAGGTTCTTAATTCATTGTAGGACCAAGCAAAAACATCCTTATACTGTTTGAGCAACTCAACATATTTACTTTTTATTTAAGGAGGAAGGTACTTAGATAGTTTTACCAACCTAGGAATTTATTTGGTGCCTATATCACAATCTTTAACTTCTTCTGGCTGAGGCTGTAAAGTAGACTTCAAAGGAATTTCGTCATGATTAAATAATCTCTCCAATGGAATCAGACCTTTGGGGATCTGATTATTTTTTAGTATCAACATACGATGATTAGCAATCTTATCTTGAAACTCTTGAGGATCTTCTCCTTCCTTCATAATCCAAGCAGAGTCATTATGATTTTATTGGTCAATATGTGTTTCAGCAAAGTCATCCACCATTTCTAGGAACTTTTTGATTTGTTCGTCATCTTCAAAAACCTGCCAGTGTTGTATATTGTTCGGTATTGAAGGTATGTGCCTCATTTCTATATGATATTTTAGTTTGAAAACAATAGGAGGTACAAACGTTGAAGTAGATTTGGCCAATGAATCTGCCCGTTGATTTTCTACTTTGGGAATGTAGTGAACATTAATCGATGAAAAAAGGTTTTCAATCAGGTCCCATGAACAATTTCCGTAAGACCTTAACCTTGGGTGTTTATCCTAGTACTGACAATTTATCTATTTTATAATTAATTCCGCATCACTATAGACTTCCAAGTTTTTAATTTTAAACTTCCTGGCAACTTCTAATCCTAGGACCAGAGTTTCGTACTTACACACATTGTTGGTGTAATCAATATCCCACTGTAACCTATAAGAGAAAGGAATAACAAACTCGTCTTCGGGTGCCACAAAAAGAACTCCAACTCCTGCTCCTTCACATGACGAAGCACCATCAAAATACATTTTCCAAATTCCAGTACTATATACATATTTATTGGTTTTTTCTGTACAATCTTCTAAGTCATCATCTATTGATAAAATATAGTTTCCTAAATCTTTATCTGCTATATAAATAGGGTAGTTATTCAGATTCAACGAATCACTTACTGTAAATGCTAACCTTGTTTCTCTGCACAAGCAGGTGAACTGTCTGCCGAAGACTGGGATTGTAGCGTATGTCATATCGAGTTGAAGGGATCCTCCAAGTTTGGTGCCCCAAGACCCAGATAACAACATGCCATACTTTGGAGGTATATCAACAACAACCACATCCATCAGAACACTTTTTATAGGAATCTGCGCAAGATTAACCACTAAATCTTTAATCATACCCAGACATTTGAATTTTATCGAATCAAAATAATATAGATCTCCGTATGGTCGAGTAATTTCAAGACCTATTCTATCCATAATACCTTTGGGCATCACATTGTAAGAAGCTCCAGAATCCAACATGCAATTATGAAGTAGATGATCATGTACAATTAGCGTAATATAAAAGGGAGCGACAATATCTCTGACACCTTCAAAGTGCAGGCCAAAGATTATATTCGGTTTATCATCTTCCAAATTTATAATGTCAGCCTAACTCTCAGTATCTGAAAAATTTATCATTTTGGCAATTTGTTCCTATATGTAGGGTTTTTTTCTAGTTCGAACAGAGGTACAGGGATCTTGATTTTATTAATCTCATTCTCTAGATTAAAACTTCCCATTGTTCTATCGACTTCTCTATTTTGGATTTCTATTTCCCTTTTTTCTGATTTATTAATTTGTGTTGCCTTTGTTTCAGCTGTTTTTGTTTCTGCCATGGGAATTTCCGTTGTTCTTGTATTAACAACTGGTGTTTCTACTGCCTTTGTCTTGGTAAATTGTGTGTCTGCAATGTTGGTTTTAACAGTATGTTTTTCAGCAGCTTTTGGATCTGCCTCGTTTGTTTCTCCTCTCAGCAAAATTTTCTTGGATAGGGCAGATGTGATATTTCTGTTTCTAGGTCTTAGATTATATTTCTGTTGGAGCTTGACCATTATATTATCAACGATTCCTTGGTAAGCATAATCATTTGTAATATTCATACTCTCATTGTTATTAGACCAACCTTTTGCGTTTAGAGAATTTTCATAATCTTGTCTCGTCAAATAAGGTTCCTGACAACCATTGCCAAGATTATTGATATCTTCCTCGAACTCCTCAAAATTTCGCATGTATTCCCCTCCTATAAAATTTTCATTCTTAAAGGGGGCTTGAATATTTTGTTCTTCATTCTTAATTTTTCTTTGTTGTATTTGAGGGTTAGGATTCCTTCTGAAATCCTTTCTAGGGAACTGATCATTCTTTGATTGGTCCAATTCCATTCTCGATATTTCATTTGACAATTCTTTGATTATTTTAGCCATGTCGTCCATCTTATCTTCCAAGGACCTTCCAACTCTGGAGGGTCCTGCTTGTTCCCTGAATCACCTAGTTTCTTTATTTCCCGTCTCAAATTTGGATTTTAACTTCCCTGATGCCATCATGTTTGATTCAATTTCCATGGCATCATCTTGCATTTTGGTGAGATTGACATATCTTCTTTCTCTCAATAATAAATCAAAATTAGGGTCAAAAGCACCGGCGTAGGTTACTTTTGCTGCAGGCTGAGACAGTTTAACCTCAACTAGAATCTTGTTATATAATTTATTAAATCTTTGAGTAAATTCGAGAATTGTTTCTGAAGTTTTCTTTCTTAAAGCTCCAAACTCAATTAGATAATAAAGGTGATATTTTCTTTCTCCCCATTGTCTGAGGAAGGTGCTTTCTAACTCATCATATGACCCTAAAGAATTTACTGGCAGTCCTCGGAACAAAGTTCTCACTCGTCCTTCAAAAGTTTGAACTAGGAGTCTTGAATAAACATCCTCGTGTTCAAGGCCACGGATATTAGCAAATTGATAGAAGAAATTTATGTGTTCAGTCACGGTTAAATCTCCCTTTCCTGTGAATTTCGACAGGTTTTTCATATAATTTTCAGGTATATCATGGAGAGGAACTGGGAGGACCAAAGGAGCATACCTAGTAGCTACTTTGGCAAAAATTCTAGGAAATGGAGGTGGTACTTGACCGCCTCCTCCTCCTCCTGCAGCACGACCTCCACTGCCTCCGACACCACCTCCTCCGACGACAACCATTGATAATTTAGAGGGTGAAACTAGGATATTATTGAGGAGACTTTTGGAGATGTGTGGTGACCCTTCGGTTGTGTCTGGATGAAGCGGAAAGGTTTCAAGAAATTGACTGTCAAAGGATAATAAATTCAAAAAAGAGGGACTTGAAAAAAGAGGACTGGTTTCTTTGGACTCATAAGACGTGTACACAAGAGAACTAACAGGAGTCAAATCAAGGTATAAGGTATACTCTTCTAAATTTTGAGGGCTTGGAAACTGACTTCGAGAACTGATGAACTGTCAATCGAAGTGGGAAGTGAGATAGATATTTTACCTCTATTGGTCAAAGAGATAGTTGGAAAAGTCTCGGCTTTAAAATCAGGTAAAACCAACTCAGGTTCTAGGGTTTTGATTTTATCAGTGGATGATTCTCTGAAAAGAAATTGGGTGGAACATTTTTGTGAAGATAAATGCTCAAGAAGACTCTTAGTATTTGACTGTACAGATTTGGGTTGATAAATATTACTTGTTAATGAAGTAGTCTGTTTAAGTTATCTTCTTGGTTTTAGAAGTTTTTCAGGATTGGATACAGGCGAGGTCTGCTTATCATCAGGATTCTTTCTGGTATTTTTTTTGTTTAAATGCCAGTTTATTAGTTGTGGAGTCGCCAAGTGAAAGATACAAAATTAGCCTTATAATATATTCAATCTTTGTTCACTATCAAAGATGGAAACTTACCAATGTAGTCCTCCCAGAGAAAAATAACTTCGATTCCCCGTCCCTGGAAACAACGCCAAAAAGATGTTGTTCCTGAGTTTATACTTAAGGCTCACAACATAATGTCATGCATCACAAAATAAAGAGATTTTTTAAAAAGAAAAGGAGATCAATACTTTTAGGAAAAAGAAGCTATGGCTGATTCCTAAGCTGTCTTTGCCTAGCTTCCCAATGTTCACGGACATTTATGTCCTGTTCAATCACTGCCCATAAGCGTTCAAGCTCAACCTGGGTATTAGTAGTCTCTAAGATGGTATTAAACAAGGTTAAAGCAATGTTGGTATGATCTTTAAGACCGAGATCAATATTGGGTTTCCTTGCAACAAGTACAGTCATAGAGGAAAGAAACAATCAAAGGATTTGTTGTTTTTAATATTTGCTTTTTCCATTTCAATTAAACGAGATAAGTTCCTAAAATTGAATTAATAGTATAACAACTCAGAGGCTGTTTTTCGTATCTGAGTTAAATTTGAAAATAATGAATGTAATGAGAGAAACACATAAAGCTGTTAGACAAAGCAAGGTATCAATCACATAAGAATCTTACTCTGCTACGGAAGAAGAAAATAGATGATGTAACCTTTAATGAAGCATAAAAGGTAGCAATCTAACTAACTCACAGGTCTTGTATTTGCTAATAGAAAACATAGAGGAAAATCTGTAAGTAATCAGATAACTAAATAAAACATATAACCATAGTAGAATTTGTACTAAATTGCGATCAGGCATTCATTAAAGAAATAAAGGAAAAGATGCTGAAATGCGTAAAGACAGTAGAACACATAACTCAAACTGGACGAAATATGGAATCTCTGGTCTGCACTTGTATTAATTCTCAAAAAGGAGAGATTTCTCTATTACAACCATCAAGAAGAAACCCCCTTTAGTCTTTTGAAAATATATTTATACAAGAGGTTCCCAACCCTAGGCGGTTGGAATTCTTGTTATTCCTAGCTAATAATGGTTACAAAATGAAAACCTGAACCGTTAGACTTGGTTCTTCTCTACCTCTTTCTCATACTGACAGAACATGTATAGATATGTTACTTCATTGATTCTTTGAAGTACTTCCTTCACCTTTATCAAGACATTTGACACACTTGCTTAGAAATGGTACTAATAGTCTAGAAGGTTCTGTCACATCTTTTACCTAAAAAAGATACAACTTCATTTGTAATTGTGGCAACCCGTCTTCTATGTTTTTATCTTCAAAAGTTATTGACTGTAATTGTAAATTTGGCTTTACCAACCATCTATCTATTTGAACGATGTCAACCTGCTTAAGCTATGAAATTTCAATTTGAGCTTCCTTTAAGCTTTATTTGATGTCAAGTTGATGTTTTACAATGTTGATTTGTCCTAGTATCTAAAAACAATTATCCTTTCCAATGCCTAGTGATTCTTTATTTAGCAAATCAAAAACCTCTTCACAATCTTGTTTTATTTCTATTTTGGCCATTCTTTTACTCTCAGCTATATTGGCCTCCCATGCCTTTAATATTATATCACCTCTGATTTGTTCTACAACGATCAATCTAGGAGTTACATGTACTTCTTCTCTAGCCGATGATATGACCGCTTTTTGAAAGATGGTCCGGGCTACAGTAACCTCTCTTTCTTTGAAACTGATATTATCTAATGATTGATTTACTTCCTGAAAATGATTTTGTATGATCTCTACCTTAGCCAAAAGGCTTTGTTGTGCTATTTCCAGTTTCTTTAGCACCATTATTCTTGAGCTTGGAACACTGCCATATCCATAACCATTTTCTCAGTGGAACTTACCTTGTTTTGTAATTGTTTAACCAACTGATTTTGCTGGACAAGACTGGACTTGAGTAGTTGGATTTCTTGTCTATCAGTAGCACTAGCCTGTTCAAGTTCTTTGCTGACCTCATTTCTGATGTTCTTTTCTACATCCATTATCTGACTCTATAATTGACCTATCAATAGATCTCTCTGTTGGCGTTCGGAAGTCACTCCTGGATTGCTAGTAGGAGCAGAGCCCGAAGCCCATCAGTTTAATGTCACGATTTGTTTTAAGGTTGATCAAATGGAGGGAAACTCAAAACAACACAATCTCAACTTAGAAACATGACCAGGCATGCATGAACGAATGAGGTTTTGATAAACTCCAAACAGTGAGTTGTAGTAAAAGGGTGAGCAGGTGGAAGACTTATACAAGAAGGCGCAGTGGTCCACAATAAACATCAGGTTCATCACAGACTAGAGAATAAGTGCGTTCAAACGCAAAACCCTTTTACATTCGAACACATATACCAGAGAATACAAAGATGCCACAACAAATCCTTTATCACAACAAGATCGTTAAGTCCACGTGAATCCTTCACTGTGAACCCTCTAGCAAAGATGAAACAAAGATGGAAAAGAAAGGAACTGTTTGTTATAAACCAAGAAGTCTCAAACACAGAGGCATAACCAAGAAACCAAAATGTCGCTGAAATTACAGTCGGGAGCTTAGCTCTACCATCGATAGATACAAAAATGGCAAAAATGCCTACATATACTCAAAACTACAACAGCAGCGGAACTAAGAAAATGCATTGAAGGCTTTGCGTCTGCATGGCTTCTGACACTCTGCAGCCGCAATCTTTGAATAACCGTGCAACTTATGGCAGACACGATTGATCTTCTGACAGTTACATTGGCGAATCGACGTGCTTTTAATTCATTGTAGGACGTCCCCATTATGGCGGAGACGATGTCTAACCACCCTCAACTGCCTCAATAACTGCTTCTTGGGATTGATAATGGCCAAGCCAACTCAGCACTTCGGGATCCGGATGACTTCTCGCGCTGCCACCTGGAATAACTGGATATCTTGAGAGACGGACATGAGGGCCAGCGCGGAGGACATGATGCATGGTAGGTGTGATGGCATCGGGGAGCGTGTGGAAGGAGTGGCGAGGAGTGAGAGTGATGACAGAGAGGGGTGACAGGGGACTAACCATGGTGGAGGACACCCAGGTAGATGGGGAGAAAACGGGGGAACGAACTCGCCTTTTGGTGAGAAACGGATGTGGAAAGGGAGCGGGACACGTGACAGGAAATGAGTGGATGGTGGGAGAAAGGAGAGCCACGAGGACCACCGAAGAGAGGTGAGTGGATGACACACGACAGCAGGAGAAAGGCGGAAGGAAGAATGAAATGACACAATGAAATGACAGGAGGAGGGCCCACACTGGTTAAACACAGGGCAGCTGAGAGGAGCGGGACTACACGAGCGCCGTTGATCTGGGCGCTACGATCCTGGCCGTCGGGAAGCTGCACATGGGATCT
>JASDQU010311461.1:3401-13591 GCA_032191745.1 Picea mariana
AGAGAGAGAGAGAGAGAGAGAGAGAGAGATAATAAGTGGTGTAGAGAGGGAGAGAGAGGCTGGAGGGGAAGAGAGGTGGGTAGGGAGAGAGGGAAAGTGGGGGAAGATATAGAAGGAGAGGGATAGAGGATAAGAGAGTGAGTGAGAAATATAGTGCAAGAGAGATAGCTTCTTAAGTGAGAAGGGAATATAGATGGAGATAGAGAGGGTTATAGGGAGAGATAGAAAGAGAGAAAGGGTGGGAGGTGTTAGTACCTGAACCTACATGATTACAAAAATGTTTCCATTCTTGTAGCACCGAAAAAATACCATTCCTACCAATGTTAGTTGGTTTTGTGGGCATGCTATCCTCTACATTATTTTGTCAAATTTATCATTACCTCAAAAAAATTGTTATGCTTATGATCATGTCAAATTTTCATAGTTTTTGTGATCAATGTTTGATAAAAATTTGTCAAATATATCGTTACCTCAGAAAAATTGTTATGCTTATTATCAAGTCAAATTTTCATAGTTTTATGGTCAGTGTTTGATAAAAGGAATATTAGGCTTTCTGACCAATGGACCAATTCTCTAAGGCTAAGGCTCTGACCAATGGACCCATTCTCATTCACTAAGTCTAAGGCTAGCATAAAGGGCCAAATCCAAAATTGCATGCCCAAGTCACAACAACACGACCCATTCTCTAAGCCTAAGGCTAGCATAAAGGACTGAATCCAAAATTGCATGCCCAAGTCACAGCAACACAAATCCAAAATTGCATTCACAAGTCACAACAACACGATCACTGGGAAGCAACACGAATCCAAAATTGCATGCCCAAGTCACAACAACATGATCACTCGGAAGAAATTGACAACATGTGTCTGGTCTCGATAAGAGAAGGGTTGTAACTAGTTGTCTCCATGAAGCGATCCCATAAAGTTAGGGCAAGTGTATAGGTAATAATCAGGTGGGTGAGTTGGTAGCATGGGAAAAACATTCATCTAGTAGGCATCTAAAGATCCTAGAGTGATGTAAGAAAGAATCAAATGTGGTCCCGGTTGGCCCGAAAAGATAAGATAGTGCAAATAGTGCAGTATCAAGTAAGCAATTCATGAAGCAAGTGATCTAGGGAAGGTATAGTTATTCAGGTGGGTGATTGGAAACAAGGTTGTTCAGTGTGGGGTTAATATCCTAGTGCCTTCGTACCATATGTACCTACTGAGCATTCCTGGTTGAATCAATGGGTGCCCTGGGGTATCCATCAATCACTAAGTTGGTTGGGTAAGCAAAATGGTTGCTTGAATGATTGCTTGATTGCTGCTGAAATGATACGATAGTGGTTTCCTACTGAAATCTCTTACAACTTTGGCTTTGGATGTACTTATTGCTTCCATGGCCTATAAATTGGCTACTGGTACTTAGCCATACATAGCTGCTGTGGTTTCGATAGCATAGACAGCCATATCTATGGATTAACTCTCTGCTACTATAGCTGCTTCGGCTATGGATTGACTTAGTGCTAATTCTGTAGCTGATATGACTCTGGCTGCTCTGACTTCGACTGCTTTGACTTTGGAAGGAACAGAAACCGAACACTAAGTAGTAGTGGGGAGAAGAAAATGACTAATCATGATGACCTAGCCCCAATATAGCAAAGTACCCACCTAAGGATTAGTTACTAGATGAGATAGAGTTCAGAAATAGGAGTCTCTGAGCCAAGTTGCATATATAAGGAGCTATCAGGACTGGGAAGCATCATGAATCCAAAATTGCATCCCAAGTCACAACAACACGATCACTGGGAAGCAATCAACAACATGTGTCTAGTCATGAAGCACTAACACTGAAGGTGACACAAGAAGGGAGAGCTCACGAGGGAGTATTATTAGTTCTCAACATATCGAAAGGAATTATAGGAATCTCGATATATAAATAACAAGTTTAGCGTTTTCTTGTTCATGTGGGATTTATTTCCTTTCCTAGTTTACATAGCATTTTGTGGGAGTGTCTCTCGAGTTGGTGGTTTGAATTTGGATAAGTTGGCATGAGAATCATTGTCATTTTGGGTGAAATCCTTCTAGGAGGATTGAAAACTTCAGATTTATACATCTTAGACCTAGAGGTGAATATCATGGTAATAATCCAGAGATATCAAAGTTGTTACATAAAGTTGTTTGTGAGGAAAATTAAAATGCATTTTCAGTATACCAACGACAGTTAACCGACTAGTTAATGTTCTTTGTGACCTCCTATTCCTATGGGAAAGGTCAAACCAAATTCAGACATTATGCAACGCTTTTACACCGGGGGAATGTCACTTGGTTCTATTTCGAGGGAAACACATCAATCGATTTTTATAGCCATGAATAGAATAGAAGGAAAATCAAATGCATGGTAAAGTGTTGTCTATGTCTAATGTCATCGACGATATATTTTCTTCTTTATCCTAGGAATGTCTCAAGCCATATTTTCTTCTTTATCCTAGGAGTTAAAATAGTTATTTTATCAGCTTTCTACCATGAGGATGAGACACCCCTTGAATACAATATTTTCTCCATTGTTTCTGGAATAGGAGGAATGATGTGACAGATGGTAAAATGCATATGGTGGAGTGACAATGGGTTGAATCATCTATAGACCTCTTTGAATATTTCAAAAATTATGATGAAGTAGGGAATCAACGCATAATTCAATGCCTCAAATACCTAGTTTTAGAAGACACACCAATGCAATCTAAAGTGAATCCCTCCGATTCCCTGGAGGAAAATCCATATAAAATGACCCTGATATTTTGGTCATGACCAATCTTGTTGCAGCATACCAAATAAATGAAATATTGGAGTTTGAAAAAATACTCAAGAGTGATAGAACCACAATAATGTATGATTCCTTCATTCACCAATATATTTAAGATTTGTTGAAGAACATATGGACAAAAGTACTTCTTATTAATCCATATATGGAAAATTTAATTATCTAGTCAACAGTGATGAGGTCATTAGCAAATGATGGCAATGAATGATTTTTAGAAGCATTGAAACTCAGGCATGAAAAACAAAAAGAGAATATTTCATATATTGAATGATCAAACCCAAATATTTAAGCAGAGAATTTTAAGGAAAACAAACAATCATAACTAGATCTAATCATTTTCTAGATTTCAAGGAATTCGATGAGCCTCTTTAGGAAACAACTGAACATTCATGGGGTACAAGTGGAAGAGATTTTCCGAGGTAGATGATTACTTGACAATTTTAGTCAAACATCATATTTCCGAGACATCGAATTCAACAACAATATCAACATTAAGCTAGTCAACTCCACATTATAGATTTGTAAGCAAGGAAATCTCTACTTCTTGATATTGTGTGACAAATCATAAACTCCTTTTATTTTGGAGTTTATGGATAGGATTAGATCTCAAAAGTTTTGGATAATTTAGGGGATATAATTTCAGGAAATAGAGAAAAGGAAGGAGGCTTAAGAGATATGGAAGAGGACCTACAGAGGGACTGAGGCAGAAGCTTGTGCATGCTTTGTAAGTCCGAGGGAAATTTTATTTTATATTTTTCAACATCAAAGCTATATGAAGACCATGTTTATCATTATGTGTTTTATATCATGTTTCCATATTGTTTCTTCCTCTTATTTGAATAGAGCTAATGCACTAGAAACTTCATGTACATTAATTGTTTAGTCTACTTACTCTGTTTAGTAGCGTTCTTTCAAATATCAAGTTTTCATTCTTAGAAATATTTTATGTTTATTGATCTGACAATGATGCTTGTAATTTCTGTAGTTTGTTTTTCTCTTTCCTCTACCTGTCCATGTTATTATCAACTTCTTGTTTGATAGATGGTTTGATTACCTTTTATAAATGAAATATGTCGAGACTCCATGCCCAATTATCTTGATCATTGATATTTACATGTGTTAATCCACCTTCTACCTCATTCTTTCTCTTTCAGTTTTCTTGATCCACCAACTCAAAATTAAAAAAACCTTTGCAATAATTAATACGTGCTAGGCTTGGCTATATAGTAGTCTAGAGACAACTTATAGCGCTAACATATTTTGGCATCATTTTTGTGGAATGGAGTAATGAATATTATCTCCCCTGGGCTATACAACAAATACTAAGACTAGTTCTTGATGGTGAACAAGAGCTGGTGACAACTTGATGACATCATTCAGTTGGTGGATCCATGTTGGTGGCTCCACTTTTGATAACACTGGTTTCAGGATGAAGGACTCAACTACCCATCCAATTGTTGTATCACTCAAGATGGCAGAGTTATTGGTAAATCTTGTTTTCCTTGAAGAATATATAAAATGGATAGGTACGTTAGGAGACTCTATATATTTTGAATATTTGAAAGAATGTATTGGTACATTATCTAAATATGTATATGATGAAATGGCTTCTTCAACCTATTTTCTTGATTTGGACTATTGCAAAAAATGTCAATTTTTCTGTTTAGAGATTCAACTCAAGTATATTTAGTTTAGTATGAAATCATATGAAATTTTGTTCACAAAGAAAAAGTTATAGGATTCTCTTTACCATGATATTACTTTCGAACATTCTTATGAACAACAACATCAAGAAATTATCCAAAATATCGAGGAAGACACATCTGCCATTGTCTTAGATGTGTTTTTTAGTGGTTGTTATAATGAAATTATTGTTCCATATTTTCATGAAGACACAAAGGTAGAAATGGAATAAATTACTCTCATCATAGGAAAAGATCCAATCATGCAATTAGATAATGTGCTTAATATAGCGAAAATCCATTTCAATACAGTGGAAATAGTTTGCAGTCTTTTTTATTTCATTTCCAGGCTTCAAGAATGAAGATATCAACATTATTGAAAGAGTATATTCTTCACAAGAGAAGTATGTTCATTTGAAGAAAAAATACCATGAATTTATTGTCAATCCAGAGGTAACTTTGTATGGTCAAAATTCCACTTCCTTTGTTTGTTATGATCCAGTGGCCATCTATATGGAGGATTTCAACAATTTTAAGTTTCATCTATTTTTTCAGGATGTTGATATATAATGTAAGGATTATAATATCAATGAAATTAAATTGGTTTCATTAACCTTTAAAAAAAATTAATTTGGCTTCCTTAGCATTCCTCTTTTTTAATCCACTACACCCAAAAGTCCCGCAAGTCAAGTCCAGCTAGCATGACTCACACTTGTTCACAACATAAGTGTTCATTTCATAATAAAATATAGATGTATCGTAATATATATGTTAATCTGGTCAACAATTAAGACTAAAAAATGAAACCTATTAATCAATTTCATTTCATAAGTCACATACATATATAATAATCATAAACATAATCACTAAAAAGTTCAAGAAATCCTCATATTAACCTCCTAATCCTTCTCAACCAGAATTAGGAAAGGAAAACATTACATACTTCCCCCTCTGCCATAAAAATTATCCCTAATTGTTTATGCAATTATTGAAGACTCGTGCTATACAAACCATATCACACAATAATATCATAAGCATATATGCATAAATTAAATACCATAAGAGCTACATACTTAGCCCTGTTTCACATCCCTATTACACACAAGAATTAACTCACTATTACACACCTACATCCCTTATTACAAACTCAAGAAAATATCTATAAAGGCTAATCACATTATTATTAGTCCCTGCCTCAGGCGAGGGACTATAACAATGGCCTCCAATCAAACAGAGTATTACATGGTCTGTTTTTTTGTATTAATAGGTATTAATAGGTGTATTTTTTCGTAAGATGAAGTGGATAAACTATGTTTCGGATTAATTTGTTTTATTTCTTTTTCCATTTCCAATTTTTAATATGAACAAAATTATTTTAGTAATTTTATAATTTCATTTACTAATTTTTTTATTGGTTAAGACCATTGTGATTTGACATTATTTCCCTGGTATAAGTGAGCAATTAAAAATTACATAAAAAATAGGTTAGTTCATAAAAATTAATTAAATAGAAATATGTTAGTTCTGCGGTATCAGGTTACTTGGCTTAGTTGGATTTATCCCTTTCCAGGGAACTTGTCCTTGGCCTTATCCCTAGCTACATGTTCACCGCTTGGCCACCTGTTCAACTGCTAGTGATCGCTTGGCCACCTACTCAATGCCTCCCCCTCTCCTCACCATCCTGCACAAGGAATAAGTGACCCTGCACAATGCACAAAGGAATAAGAGAGCAAGGATTATCTCTTCACTTCCCTACACAAAGGAAGCCCTGCACAACCGGTCTCTTCACCGCCTTGCACAAAGGAATCCCTTCACAAAGGAAAAACAAAGTAAGTGCAATCAAGCTAGAAAAATGTATGCACAATAATGCAGTAATTATCATGCACAATAATACAGTAATAAAAATGCTACTCTACCTATCATCTCACTCTACAATCTTGTAAGGATTTCTTTTTGCACTGGTCGGTCAAGCTAAATCTAGCACTGGAAAAATAGTTCCCTCCACGTTGCGCTTTGAGTAGGATTTGTCTTTGAACCACCAAAGGAGAGTATCTTTGCGATTTCCCCATCCATCCACTGGTTGCTCCATCCATCCACCTACCTCTCCGATTGGTATAGTTAGTGTCACACAACAGAGGTCCCCAGGTTGAGTCTAGTCTTCAGAAAAATTCACTCTAACTATTACAAGGGACTATATTAATGTTGCGTTTAAGCCTGGAATTATTTTCCCTTTTCTCTGATTTTTCACGTTCACGGCTCAGTTTCTTGCGTTGTTTCCTTTCAACCATGACATGGTTATGTCTACTACCAGAAAAATTATTTGCTAGAATGCCAGAGTGCCTATTTTCAGTAGTTCTTCTTCGATGCTTCGTGTCGTCGAGGCCACATTCTCATATGTCTTGTCACCCTTTA
Source organism: Picea mariana (assembly GCA_032191745.1). Lineage (NCBI taxonomy): Eukaryota > Viridiplantae > Streptophyta > Pinopsida > Pinales > Pinaceae > Picea > Picea mariana. Next base: position 10,295 of record JASDQU010311461.1, read on the forward strand.
CTTTGAAGAAGCTTGCAAAGTAATTACTCTCAAGATTGGAAACTGTCACTGGAAGCTTCAGATTACAGGGATAACCCATGAAGTATGTGTTGGATTCATAAGACAAGCTTTTTTGATAGCCCATCAATGCTTCCATATCTCTTATGTCGTAACACTATCCTAAAATAGCCAAATCTTCCATTCCCTGCAAAGAAAGTAGATATATATGTAAGTTTTATCATCAAAATAAGTACTATAACTTCCATTTGACCACTGTTAAGATTTATGTTTGAAAAGGGCAGCATCAAAACTTGGCTCGATGTAAGGAACATGTGGCTCACTGTAAGGAATGAATGTAAGGAACAAACCCATGGCTCATGTAATGAACGTGTAGCATATAAATTATTCATTTTCATGGGAAGCTTGCACTTAACTAATGTAGTATACACAAAGCTAAAAGCTTGGCTTGTCAAAATATTCTCTTTGCAGAGGCACTAGAACAAATTTGCTTTGAACGTGCTAGAAAGTCTGGGAGCACTCACTCAGAAAACCACCTATTCATTTTTATAATGACCCAACCTATCTGGTGCAGATTTATCTAATCCCTTGTTGAAGGTTTCTCCTGCTACAATACACACCATACATTTAAATAATCCTCTCTTTTTGTGCCAGCTTAAAATATTAATCGAGAATTATACATCATCTAGGATGTTATTTGCATGGACGCGTGGATCAAGGATATATATAAGGAGAGAATACCTACAGTGAACTCGAATATCATCGCCAAGGAGAGAATACCTACAGTGAACTCGAAGATCATCGCCACTGTCGTGATGGATGACACAGCCATTCCCTCGATATTTTAAACAACAGATTGATGAAATGGAAGAGGGAAACTAGAGCCAGTCTGATTCCCAACTTTACATAATGAAAAATTCTCCTTGGATCGTCAGCGGCAAGTCGCTATGCCAAAAGAGAGAAATAAAGCCCAATTTCAATCCATTTGTCAAATACTCGATTATGCAAGCATTTGGGAGCAACAATTTTTAGCTTGAAGGAGTCTTCAAGAATGGTTATCACTCATTCCACTTGTCCATGGAAACTGTTTAAGTGGGAAGAATTTGTTCCTTTCTTGAAGACTATTGTAGGGTGGGTATGTTTTATAGAATTTCAAAGAATGAATTTTAAAGGCAATCAAACGACTTTTCCATGAAAAAGATATGAAGGACGATACCCTAAAGTAAACAGGATTAAGAGTCATTGTATAATATGGTCTGAAACCCTAGAGGTGAGAGACCCTATCCAATCCTTTCCTTTCTCCGAGAAAGTGTGGGGTCCTTTCTCTAAATGATGGGGGACACTACATCTGGATGAAACAAATTTTAAACTATGTTGTGTGCATATCACTTATTTACAATTCACCCTCTTCTTAGCTATTTAATCAAATTGAATACAACTTGAAAACACAAGGGTAATTCATTATTTGCAGCAAGATGTCACCTCTTATATATTTAATTAATTGATTTTGTAAAAAGGTAATGACATCCACTAAGGGTCACTATTCGTTGCAATGCAAGTTGTTACCTTTTATCTATTTATTTAATCCATTGACTTTTTCTTAAAAAGATGACACTAAATAATATTATTTGCAATGCGAGATGTTACCGAAAATCTATTTAATCAAATTACATTAAAAAAAAATGTAATTTATGATTGGTCGTGTCCAATATTATGTCTTACATAAGAGCCATTCATTATTTGCAATCCAATCTGCCACTTTTAAATATTTGGTTAATTGATTTTTAATTAAAAATAAAAAAATAAAAATGTAATTTAAGATTATTTGTTTCACATAGTATATACCCTCATCACTCAAAATTAAACTCAGCTATTTTTTGACCATGTGGGAAAGAAAGTACCCATTTCCACACACTTGTACTTTTTATATATATGTGGCAAGCACATAAATATACTAACTAGGCAAGGACTAGTTGCTTTGCAGCTATTTCTATTGTTTCTTAATGCACTCTTCATACTTCATTCACATCCACAAGTAAAATTCAACATATTTTTCATCTCTTAATAATACACCACACATAAAAGAGAAATATGGAATATCAACAACCCAACCAAATCATTTTTAATAGCCTCATTTCTTATGACACTTATCTCCTAGTGTTTCAATCCCAACCAATGCTAGAATGGTGTTCATAGTTATAAATTCTTAAGTAGTTAATAAATCTCATAGTTATAAATTCTTAAGTAGTTAATAAATCTCAAGAACACATTTCAAGTGTAGTATTAAATTTGATATTGGAATAGCATAAAAGAAGTTACGTACTATAACACACCCTAGAATCGCTTATGGGATTATGTAACTAATGGTGTTCGCAGTTATAAATTCTTAAGTAGTTAATAACTCTCAAGAACACATTTCAGTGTAGTATTAAATTTGATATTGGAATAGCATAAAAAAGTTACATACTATAATACACCCTAGAATCGCTTATGGGATTATGTAACTAAATCCATCACATATGAAAATCCTCAAACTTTACTTTTAACTCACTCATTAAACTTTGATACCATTAGTTAATTACATCCAACCATTCTAAAGGTTCATATAAGATGTTATTAAGCTCTGATGCCTTTTAATAACACACCTAGACCCTTTTCCAATAGTCCAATACCAACATTATTAATATTATTTATATATGAAATAATTATGTAGTCTTGACAACATACAATTCAATGCGGAATTATAGACATTAAAATCATAACACAAATAAACACACATTGGTGAGCATAAATAATATAATAGAACACTTATATTTTTATCAAACCACCAATTGGATGTATACCTCAGATGTTCCTCCCATCCATAGTATCTATTGTTCTATAACTCTCAACAACAGGTCACCCTTGATCTAGGGTTGTGGCTCCATAACAAAAGAGGATACCTAATCCAACTATGATTTCAAATTAAACACAACAATGGATAGGCCAAGTTACCAAACTCCATAAACAATTCCAACCTACAACCTTGCATTCCAAACAACCTCCAAAACCAAAGAAATTGTACCCCCTTCTCTACACTGTAGTCCCTCAGGTGGTCCCACTTCTCTTACAAGGTTACAACACAAGCTATCTAGGAAGTATCAGAGCTCTATGGCTACAATAATTAATTTTTTATGATAGATTCTCTAGGCAGCCTCTAGGCCTTAGACTCAAGGAAACCTATTCCCAACAAATACCTATCTAAGTCTCTATCCTTGGAATACCAATGAGAATTGTACACCCAATCCATCAAGGATTCAC
>JASDQU010311462.1:0-13590 GCA_032191745.1 Picea mariana
ATTGTATTTCCATGCTTGAACCGTTATTATTCATGATATTGAGCAGTTGACATTCTATACTCTTGCATGCATCCTTTTATGATTGTTAAACACTAAATATGCAACATGCACATGTAATAACCCACATGCACCTGCAATAACCAACATGCAACCACAATAACCGAAGAACATCTCAATCACACAGCTAAAACGCATCCAGAAACCCCCGGTGTATCAGATCTGCACGCCAGAGCAGAAGAACAGTAGCAAATATCTTGATCAGCCGGATCAGGGATATTTCAAGGTCAATCCTTGTCTTCCATGCTCTGAAGTTAGAGGCTCCATCTAGCTTGTTCTCAGACTTCATAGAATTCGTCATGGCTTGCTTGACTTGGTCAAACCCTAGATTTGACCAGAAATCCAAACTTCACGTCTTGGCCTTCTGAGTGTACCAGGAGATGCGCTGGGCTAGGGCACACTGATCTATCCAGAGATTAGGTCAATTTCATCACTTAAGGTGCCTCGACAAGAGGTTTAGGGTTTATGCAACTGCTTCTACTAGTAACCCTAGTTGCAGTGCTTTTGGAAGTTGCTCCTGCTAGTAACCCTAGCAGCAGTTCCTCAACGAGCTCAATGTCTAGCGGTCATGTTTCCTTCCGACGTTTTAGGCTGACTAAAGGGGTGTGGGCCCATAACCTGTTAGAATATAGAAGATGGTGTGCTCGTTTTACCATTGACGATACCCTCGTCACCCAACCACAGGCCAAAGCCTCCCTCCGAGCACCTTAACCTTGACCTGAGAATTCCTCCGGAAGAAGAATTCCTCCAGAAGCAAACCCTAGGCTAGATAGCCAAACAAAGAGCAGCGCATCTTTCCCCAAGGATAGAGCAACACAAAAGCTGATTAGATAGTCCCAAACCCTAGCCAAGAGATATCCAAGCCAATACTGATAACTAGTTGCTACTGTAGCTGCAGCTGCAACCCTCCTCTAGACCTGCACACCAAACTGCACTGCAATTCTGAGATGTTGTCAAATGAGAATTGGCGCCCTATATTTATAGTAATCCTGCCAGTTTGTTGGGGCCGACTTCTCCTTCTGGGTATGTGTATGTTCAGTATATTATTATTAATTCTGGCCGACTTCTTCTCTTGGAGGCTAATAGCTTAATATAAATTATCTTCTTGAGCCGACAAGGCTTCTAGGGTTATTAGCCAATTCATTAGGGTTTCTCTTGCTTCCCGGAGTCTTCTATTCTCGTCAGGTTCACATGTAGAGGTAAATACCTCCCGTAGCTACCATAATATTAACAATGGTCTCATGTCTGACTCCTATGGACTTAGTTGAGTCGACATGAGATGGCTCTCCAGATGGTACTCCTAGACTTAGTTGATTTGATATGTTGAGAGTGGCGTCCTTGTCGCTGAGCACAGGTGGACGTGTCCCTAGTGGTTGAGCACTAGAGGATGTGTGAGATCCCTTGCTATATTGTCAGAGAGTGAGACTTTGGTAAAACCCTAATTTGTGTTGTAAAGGGTACAAGTCGACCCCACCATGTAAAGATAATTAATATTGTGTCAAAGATTAATTACATTTTCTAGTTGTACAAGTCAACCCTATTGTGCCAATATACACATCCATTTGATGTGTCTAGGTCTTGTATTTATAAGAGAGTTAAATCCCCATTGTGGATCACTCTCACTTGTCATGTCATGAGTAAGAGGTCTGAAATTTGGGGCGCACTTTCCTAGGTGCTAGCTTTCTCAGTCATAGCAGCACCCTCTTGTGGCACTAGGGGTGGTGGTGAAGGTGGATCTTCTCTTGGCAATATAGAAAAGGGTTTTTTCCCTTGGTTGAGAAGGGTTTTCCTAGGATAAATTTTGTTGTCTTGTGCATGGTTATTCTTCTTGTGATCTTGGTTTACTGCAGCTTGTGTATTGTTGCTGCAGTGGTTATGGTTCAGTTAATGCTAAATTAGAAATAAACTACATCTGCATAACCTAATCATTAAAATTCAACAGTCGGCGGCTTGGCAGCTTGGAGGCTAGCGGGCTGGCCGCCAGCCTGGTCTGCGGTGGTGGTTGGACCTGCGGCTGTACTCGTGGCCTCCTCCGCCACTTCTCTTCCTTTTCTCCACACGCGCATGGCTGTCTACACCCACGAATCAGCGCAGCTCCTCTACTCTCAACATAACTGTCGTTACCTTCTGCTATCTCCTTCGCCCCACAGCCCGCGTGCGCGATCGTGTCTCAGCCAACACAAGACCGACCGCTCCCTCTTCACGTGTCTTCACCTTGTCAACTTCTTTGTCCACCCTTGTGGCTCCAGCAGCCCACACCCAACTCCAATGCAGCTCCTGCACCCAGTGGCTACTCCACGTCGTGTGGCTACTACCAAGCCCTACCACCTCCTGTTGCCGGCCTTCTCTCTGCTCGAGTGGATGCTGGTGGACTGTCTCTCCTAGCCTGCATTTTACCCTTGCTTGGCACCACATCCAAAACAGCCCGATCTCTAGTCTTTCTCAACCCGATTCTGCAGCGGATCTGCAACATTCTTGCTCAACCCAGATTTACTTTCTGCAACAACTCACGATCCAACCTCAATCCAATCTACTCACACTCAGATCTTCTCTGCAGTACACGAGTGGATCTCTGCTATAGTCAGCCGTACATTGTATAGCTCATATGGCTCTGTACGGCGATCGTACCATACGGCTGCCTCTCTTTTAATTTGTTTTTTTTGGGTTAATTAACCCCACAGCTGCAGACCTGCAAAATAAAATTTGTACACTGCAGCAAATCACGATCTTGGCAAATCTGGTTTCTCTTCAGAACCGCAGCTCTGATACCATGTTAGTTTTCCCTAACCTAGCACACGGCACTTAGTTCTAATAAAGTGATTTTATTGGAACTAAGAGTCAGGTGCTAGGTTAGGGAAAACTAACAAGTTCAACCTCAATATTTTCTCCCTGACACCAAAAATTGAAATTTCTATGGTGTATGCTGTAGAATCAATGCAAATGATTCATTCTCCAATTTCAGGGAATGAGCATACATAGAGAATGCATTTTGAGAGAGTTCTCCATTTTAGCTTGCCAAAGAATTTTGGAAAGATGATTGCAGACCTTGTAATTACAAACAGTCTGGAAAGGCTAACTGACAAGCCCCAGCCTTTAAGTGTTTCAGAATTATAGATGGAATTAAGAGTAGTGAAGAAGCTTATAATAGAAAGGGATGCAAAAGAACTGAAAATCGTAGGTAAATCATATGATCTATACGCTGATAAAAATGAGAATATCAAGAACCACTCTGATGCATTGACAATTGTTTAGGTCATAGATTCTCATGGTAAAATAACCATTGTATTTCATTTTCATTGTCTTCATAGTATACAGAAAATATAAGGAATCTCGAGAATTCCTGCAAGTGCATCTAAAATATGGAATGTGGCAAAGACTATATGAAACCCAATACAGAAAATGGCAATTAGCAACCCACTAGCTTATTTAATTCCCGTAGGCTGAGTCAGGTATTCAAAAGGGAGTTAATTAATGGCTTAAGTCAAAATGGTTAAAAAAGCATATTAAATAATATTGGCTAAGTCATTAATTGAAGAAAAGCAAAGGAAAAGGGAGAAGTCACTTTATTAAATAAAGTGAAATAAATAAAAGTGGCTCATTAATTAATTGATGGAGAAATTAATTATTTCTCAAATGGAAAATATAAGAGGGGAGAAAAGAGGAATTCTCCTCATTCATTCATGAATCTCTCAAATCGAAAATTGAAGCTCTCGTGGCTTTTTGGCATTGGGGCTTGGAAAACCTTCAGTGAACATTGGATTCGATAGCGAAATCTATCTATCATTTCCAATCTTCCAGGTAGATCATCCAGATCTACTGATTGCACTTCACTGAGATCAATTACATCAGTATTGTTGGAGATTCTCATTTGGACGGTGGTTTAATTCATTGGCTGAGTTTTATTTATATGGGTCGATTTCCTCATTATCAAGGCGGATTTTTATTCAGAACGGTTGATCCAAGTGGGCAGCTATTCCTTGTGGACTAAGGGGGCGAATATATAGATTGAAGGGCTGATTTAAGGGAGTGGAATTGGTGGCTCTGCATGCTGCCCAATTTCTCTATTTTCTGGATTTAATATCAGAGTTGATACTGCGTGTGGGTTGAGGAAACGTGCTGATATATATTGCTGGGGCGTGTGCATTCTAGGAGAGTCGAGTTTTCTGCTAAAGGAGGCGCAAGGGATTGTGGAAGGTAACATTATTGCTGGCTGCTCAAACTGGTACCGTAAGGAATCCCTTTCCTCTTCCAATCCAAGTCGTGGGGATGCTTTTTGGATCACAACAGCTGCATCAACTTAAATACACTTCAAATCTGATTCCCTAAGGGAAGGGCCTCTACAAGATCAATATTGTATTCAGCTATTATTCATCTTCTATGGAGAATAAGCTACAGGACTGAAATCAAGTTCCTTTTCTTTGTTTATATCTTCTGATGTAAATTTCTTGTCTGGCTGTTATAGAAGTTATAACTTATGATATCTAAATAAATGAATGAAATTTGGGTGTCTCCATTACCTATACCAGATCTGGTAATTTTATATGATTAAACACGTTGCATAATGAACTACATTTCATTTGAACCACAAAACCAACAAGAAATGATACAAATTCCAACACAGAATATTACAGGATGCTAAGAGTGTCTGTAAGCCATGGTGAAGAAATATGCATTGTTTAATGGCATGTAAATCAAGGAAACACGGCAGATAAGACCAAATGTAAAACTGCAGTGAATGGGACCAAGGTGCTAAGATTAGAAGTGGGTTGCAAGTCCATTTAGCATGTGAGAGAGTAAGTAAAGGTAGTGTGATAACAAAGGAAAAATGCCTTGTTCTGTTTGTTTGCTTGAGACAATGGATAAAAAATGGGATCTGTGAATTTGGACAAGTTCATTACACCTATATATCAAACAAATTGCCATTGGGAATCAAAATACCTAGGGGTTTGAGCTGATTAATTTCCAGGAATCACAGGAGTTTGTTACAGCTCAAGCGACTTTGTAAATGCCTCATTAAATGGCAATCTTATCTCCTAGCTTGTGTATATATGTATCAGCTCATATTAGCCCCAAGGGTTAGCTCAATAGGTTGACCGTTGAACCATCCACCAAATGTATGTTGCTGATGGAACCATCCACCAAAGGTATGTTGCTGATGGGGAGGCCACAGGTCACAGGTTCAAATTCAGTCGAGTCCCTTGGGGTTGCCAGCCACAATTGTTTAGGTCGTAGAATATCTGCACCATTCTTCATAGCTCATTCTTTTGTAACAGGAATAGATGCACAGTTAAGCCAATCTCTTGTGCACTGATCTTGTTATATGTTTGGCATTGTCTCTATGTTATTTCTTGTTCCTGCTTTGTGTTAAAGTGCATCACACTTGATCACCTACGTAACATTAGCGCACTCTGCAATAGATCTTGATTCTTAACCTATGCAACCAGTAATAATACCTTCAGCAGTTGCAGGCAATCGCTTCCACTCCCTCAATATCAATCGCTTATGTTTGGTCGACTTATTGTTTACAGCAGTTCAACAACTGTTGCTACTGTCGCATTGTGACCAACCTAGTTGTGTGCCTCTGCTTGAAACTAAGGCACAATTCTGGCCAATTTCTCCATGGATTGAAGGGATTGTGCATAAATATTCCAATCCTCACCTTAGTCAAACCTTGATCAGTGGTAAGACACTTGTTCTTCACACTCTTACAAGTGGTATCAGAGCATTAGACTTCTTTGAAACATCATTTGACTTTGACTCTAGGGACATGACAAATCTTTTTGTGCACTGCTTCTCAGGTTCAACAGTGCAAGGAAAGTAGATGCATGTGTAAAAACGTAAAAAGTACAAAAGGCATGGCATCTATCCGATTCCCCCAAATCACCCTTTGACACACTTGACACATCCGAAGATGGCAGGAGGGAAATCCACAGGTTCAACCACCCATGACACTAGTATTGTGTGGAACAAGATTGATGAAGCTCTTCAGAAGCAATGTGAATAAACACTGAGCCAATTCACATTTTTTTCCAAAAGAATAGTGCCCTAAACCATGCCAATAACATCAGCCAACATGGATTAGGTTCGTATGGAAGTTGAAACCCCTTTAAGGTCAAGATCAACCACAGCATCCCACTGTTAAAAGGCAAAATTGACACAAAAGCCCTTGATAAATGGTTCGCTGCCAGAGCATGGTGGGAATCTCACAGTGAACAATATGAAGAGCATTGTAAGCCAATCACTACATGGAGAGATTTTGTACAAGCAATGCATGACAAATAGTACCTCTTGACATATCGTAAAGAGTCAAGACTAATACATGAAATGGCAGCAATTGCATTAGCGCCATGACCAATCTATTGATGAGTACACAAACAAGTTCCATACCCTTATGGCATGTCCGAACATCAACAGAAGAAATGAATCTAGTCCTCAAGTATAGACACAGTTTGCACCAGTGCATCAATTAGAAGTTGAGCTTCTTGACCCTGAACACACTTCAAGACACCCACAAATTTGTGAAACAAATTGAGCAGAAGGATAATTTCAAGCAATACAACAATCCTTATGGTGAACAACATGACCAATAATGCAACACAGCCCTTGGTGACAAGCAGTGCAAGAAGAAGTAGACTCAACGCAGCCCAGACAACAATGCAAAGTATTAAAAACCCCCTATGCAAATTAAAGAAGCCAAGAAGAGTAACCACCAACAGAAGAAGCAGGAACATACCAATAAGTGGTGACACTCACAAGATTTCCAAACATAATGATGGAATGTTGGTTGTGGCAATATATTTTAGCACAAGTCGCAAATCCTCCTACACAAGATTGCGACAAGGGCAAGCAGATTGCCACATCTACACTTGAATGCTCCAATGCCACCCTCCTCACAGCACACACCAACTCAACTCCCTCATTAAGCACAGTTGAATTCGAGGAAGAGAGAGCAATTGTTCCAAGCTAAGATCTGAGTACATCAGCAACCTCTCTATTTTATCATCAACAATGGGAGTCAAAAGAATTTGATTTCCACAGCAGCTATGCCACAATTCAAATTAGAAACCCAAGCCCACTCATAGCCCTACAACATCAGTTGGCTTCATGTAGGGAAAGAAATCCACATTACATAAACAATGCACTTTTCAGTACACTATTTATCCCTAGAAGGTCAAAGTAATGTGTGATGTTGCACCCTTGGAGATTTGCAGAGTGTTGCTAGGACATCCCTACCTGTAGGAGCATTATAGAGTCCATGAGTCACGACCACGTAACATCATCCTTGAACTCAAAGGGAGATTCTTTTGCATCCCAAAGGTAAAACCCCAACTAAATATTTCTTTCACTTTAGCTAAGCAATGTCATAAATTGATTAGTCGCAACAAAAATTCCTTTTGTTGAATATTTAGCCAACCATTGTGCACGACTGTCGTCTCGGTCCAAGTATTCTCCATTGTGCAACCCCTACAACAAATGCAATTATTGGCATTTTTTGAGGATTACAAAGATGTCTTCAAAAATCCCAGTGGAGTGCCACTCCATTGCCAAGTCTAGCATAATATTGATCTCGTTCCAATATCATTGTTGCCCAATGAACTTATATATTATAGATCCTTGTTGGAGAATGAGGAAATTCAATGGCATAAAAGATCTCTTATATAAGGGGCATATCTGCCCAATCACATGGCCCTATGGCAGCCCAATTGTGCTCTTTCCAAAGCAATATGGTTCATGGCACAAGTGCATTGACTATTGTGCCTTGAACAAGATCACAGTGAAGAATTGATACTTGATTCCATATATTGATGATCTTCTCAACTCGTTGAAGGGAGGAAAATTCTTCAGCATAATCGACTTGAAATCTAACTACCATCAAGATCTTCTCAACCCTTGGGACATTTGGAAGACCACATTAAAAACTAAGGATGGATTGTCTAAATGGATGGTGATGGCCTTCAGCTTAACCAATGTTACCTGAAATATCCATGCATCTTATGGACGATGTTTTATGACCCTTCCTAGGTAAATTTGTTAATGTTGACCTTGACTATGTGTTGATTTTTAGGTCATGGGATGAACACCTCTAGCATATCACCATGGTCCTGAAGTAGTGAAGACCCTCTGCAACAAACAACACTTCGTTAACCTTGAGTAATCTGACTTCACCATTAAGCATATTTTGTACCTTGGCTTCACTATGGATAGACTGCATGTGGATCTAGAGAAGATACGAATTATTAGAGGCTACCCTACCTTGACCAATTTGATGGAGCTAACAAATTTTTTGGGCTTAGCAAACTTCTCCAAACGATTTGTGTTCACATTTTCCCTCTTTGTGCATCCCCTTCATTCCTTATTAAAAGGGAATGCAAAGAAACGTTTGTTTGCATGGAATACTAAATTCTAATCAATAGCAATCCTTTGAAGAATAGAAACACCAATTGTGCTCTATGTCAGTCTTACAACTTCCAAATCATTAACATCCTTTTGAGATATGAAGTTATGCCTCAAATTATACACTCGATGTCGTCACCTTGCAATATGAGCACCCAATCGCATATCACTGAGCCTTTCAATGATGTCATAAGTCGTTACTCAACTTATGATCAAGAGATTTACACAATCATCCAAGCTATCAAACAATGGCAACATTACATCCTTGGTAAGGAGACTGTGATTCTTTCTAATCATAAGCCATTGCAGTTTATTCAAACACAAAGCAAGTTGCAGAGCGCTCATGAATTGAAGCAGATGACTTACCTATAGAAGTTCTAGTTGGGGATCAAACATAAGTTTGGCAAGTCCAACTCTGCAGCGCACTATTTGAGCCAACCCCCAATTCATGTGGTGCTAACCATTCTAGACACCTGTGAACATTAGACATGTGATTAGCCTCAACCGTATCACACATATCCCACATTTAATTCAAAATATGTTGATGTCCTCCAAGACTATCTGCATCTAGATTTTTGTTTGTGTAACTAGTCATTTTGCCTTGGAAAACTCTATGACTCAGTGAGGCCCAAGCACGACAAATTTATCTAGGAATCTCCATAATCCAAGACAACTTGTCATTTTGGCATCCAAAAGACTTCGGCAAGGTTATAGAAGTATATCTACTAGACTCACCTCCACAATAGCATGGAGAAATATATCAAAGGTTGTGTTTCCTATAACACCGCTAAGTTGGCCAACATGAAGCAAGGACTCTATACTTCCCTCCAAATTCCTTTGCATCCCTAGGAATATGTTTCCATGGATTTTCTAACAAGCCTTATGATCACACAACATAACCATGATGTTGTGTACACCATGATCAATCAATTCTCGAAGATGTCAATCATGATTTCTTGCAAGACTAACTAAGCCAAGGATACTACCTGAAATTTCTTTGAGTACATTTGGGTCAAATTTGGATTGTCGATATCCATCATGGGACGTAGACATTCTAAGTTCCCATCCACTTTCCAGTGATCTCTTTCAGGTCTCTTGAATACAATGCCTAAGCTATCCATATCATTTCATCTTTAGACCAAAAGACAAACTAGAGTTGTCAACCACGCTCTTGTCGTACAATCAGAAGCACCCCTACACCTAGGATGAGAAATTTTCATTTGTGCAATATAGCATAACACAGCGAAGCCCATTCAAAGTTTGCTTTCAATTTCAACAAGTATCCCCCTAGACATTGCTTATCTGGCACCACTTGCTAAAATCACTTCCATCTCTACATAGAAAGAAATCCACAAAGCCACAAACTTTGTCGTGTACATACAAAATATTTAGTATCAAGTTGATTTAATTTTGTGACACACTTCAACTAAATACAAGCAGCGACCCTCCAGGGGAAACCCTGGACCAGCAGGATTCGGCTCCGTCCTTCAAAACCACACTGGTGGGATCATTCATCTGGTGGTTGGCTTTTTGGGTGAGAATACAAACAATGTTGCGGAGCTTATAAGCCTTGTCAGGGGTCTCCAAGTTGCCACCCAAAATCATTATCATCAAGTTATCGTTGAGGGAGACTCTCAAATCATCATCCAACTCATCTCCAAAATCCTGCATGGCGAACATCCTAGGCGAATCTCCCCCAGTTGGAGACTTTTAGGCCTTCTGGAAGATTTTGGAGCTCTCATCCACCCCAATCTCACCTTAATCCCTTCTCGTGTGAAACGAGAAGCAAACAAAGTAGCGGATCACCTGGCGAATACTGGAGTTGATACCAAGTCAGAACTCATACATTGGCAAGCCCATCTCTCTGACGATACAGATCTCTCAAGGCGATGTAGAGACCTTGCGAGCAGAGACTTCTCAGCCCCGGATGGGGTGACACGCAGCGACGCCTTGCCACATGGCTTAGCATCAAGCCACAGCTTAAATGTTGTAGGCCGCTCCCCATCCCTTCAACAATTAAGATGGTAGCAGGCCATTACAGCAACTCTACAGAGGCGGGACTTCTCCCTCGCGCGAACGCACTAGCACAGCCAGCATTCAATATGACAGAGATAAGAAGGAGCCATGCGATGTCGTCACACGAAAACTTGAAAGTTAGGAAGCCTAGACAGAGCTGGTTCATTTTCGTTTTGGACCTCCCCGCCGGTTGGGAGCTCTGGTGCAATTTCCTCTGTATCTCCATTCACCCCTCCTCCACAATGACAAGGAAGCGAGGCAAGCCTCGTCAAGGCTCAGTCTGGTACACCCACAAAGCGCAGCGATAGAGAAGACAGAACCTTGAGCACTCTCTATTGATGGCGACTTCTATCCTCCGGCAGAGAGCAAGAGCAGACCGCTTGGCACTCCATGCCACTATAGCCGAGCCTGTGACAGAGCGGAGCACGCACACCCTTGCAATTGAGCATGTTGCACAAGCTGGAAGCTGCCTGAAGGGAGGGTCTGAGGAAGAGTTCCCAATTTGCTATGTTGAAGAAACACCTTGCCTGGAGGATTTCGCGACCACCCTGGAACCTCAAGCTACTGAGCCTGAAACACAGGCTGGAAGCGCTCTGAAGGGAGAGTCTGCAGAAGAGTTCCCAATCTGTTATGTAGAAGAAATATCGTGGTCGGATGACTACATCCCCACCCGCCATGCTGAGAAGGTAATGAACGATGGTGAGGCTCTGAACAGTGCCTGCGCAGGGATGAATGTGGACGAGGCTAGAGCAGGGATGAACATGGAAATGGGGAATGAAACCTTCGACGAGGCAGTAACCAATGATTTGCATGGTCCACTCCTCCGTGCAGAGCATCTGGCTCTCGTGTTCGAACTCCGAGGCCACATGGCAGACCAGGAGCACAGACCCTCCTCATGGGACAGCACTTGGACCTGCTCCTTGACGCGTACTCCAATGCTCCAGCAAAGCGGAAATGTCTAATGTGTGTGCAGCCGTTTGTCATCCTGACCAAATCTGCATGTCAGAAGGGAAATTGCGACAGGTCACCGGGTATTTGAGTTTTCCTTTGCTAGTCTGGTTTTTCATCATGTTGTTGTTCAATGTTAACTCGAACTATGGCCATCTATCCTGGTTTCCTTCGGGCAGGACAGATGGAAAAACAGTTTTTAGTCTATTTTCGCCCCACACTATGCTGGTTTCTAGTAAAAGGGCAGCATATTTGGTGGCACAAGACGACAATATCTCTGTGTATTTTTGTCTATGTTTCTCTGTCAATTTAATATAGCAAGTACTATCTTTTTTACTTACAAAAAAAAAAGAAGAACAAGCAGCGACATGACAAGCATCATGTCCCTCACAACTTCCAAGTTGATGACAAAGTTTGGCTTCACATTCAGAAAGACATATTCAAAGGTTCACATCTAAATCTCAAGGCATTGTGATACGGTCCTTCTACTATCACCAAGTAGTGTGGCAATTAATGCATTCAAGACTAATTTGCCTCCATAGCTCAACATGCAACTAGTTTTCCATGTCAATCTCCTACGACCTTACAATCCACCTCCTCTTGAGCAAAGCATGACACTTTTAGGTCCACCAATCAACATTGATCCTAAATTCAACACACCAACTATCTATGACCAAGTCATTAACAAGATGGTCGGTCATGGTTGTAGCAAGGTTACAAAACTCTACTACACTATCAAAGAAGGTCAATTTCCTACACGTGCTAAGTACTTCACACTTGAGCAAGTGCTACAAAAGTTTCCTTTATTGGTAGACATCGCTCAGAATTTGTAGGCTTCAGCATCCAATTCTGCTACTTTGGAGACCAACACTTCCACGTCTACCGCAGTGGCCATTGCTAGTCGAAAGTGTTAATGTTTATGCCATTATTATAGTTTTTTGCATTTCAATAGACAATAGCAACATAAGAACAAGATCACTGAGAAATACACATTCACAGGAGACACAGCATTTATCCTGGGAAACCCTCTAGGGGAAGAAAACCCAGCAAAACTTCCTTAATATAGATAGCCAATACAATGCCAAGAGATCTCTATGCTAAATAGAAAGTCCTCTCCAAGATATGCGCCACTCTCTCTCTCCTTTGTCGGTAACAGATCAGAACTTGTCTCTCAAACTGAGCAAGTGAGTTGTGATCAAATGAGGCACTAGCCTCCTTTATTTATACAAGTTCTGGCACGTGTGAAGTGTCTCTTCACTGGCAGGGCCGACTTCTCAATCTGGGTGGGTAAACCCACCTTTATTATATTTATGGGTCTCTTCATTAACTGTTGGGGCCGACTTCTTATTCTGCCTATTACAATTGTCTTTTGACCAATCCGCAAAAGGGGATTTGGTCCTATTACAATATCCGACATGATCAATCCACAATGGGGATTGATCCTATGAATAAAATATCAATAATAATAAGAATACTCTTTGCACTTACAATATTTCAACACTCCCCCTTAACAAGAAGGGTATTCTTCAACAGCATCATGCGAGAGAAAGAGGACAGCATCAGGTAGGAGGATAGCATCATCAATATCATCTTGACTGGCGTATCTATAAATCATCGGAAGTTTTCTTCATCGGCAACCTCGTCATTCTCGAAAGAATGTCATCATCATCTACATCAATATGTATCAGTATAAAAATGATACCTCATCACAGCACTAGGCTGGCCCATCACAATACTAGACTGGCTCTATGTCACAGTTGTTAAGTTGGTAGCTCAGTGCAAGTCACATCTTGCTTTACGTCTAACAACTAGGTCAGAAGCAAGGTATACATCATCTTGCTTTACGTCTAACAACTGGGTCAGAAGCAAGGAACACATCAACTTGCTTTACGTCTAACAACTAGGTTAGAAGCAAGGAACACATCATCTTCTTGCTTTACGTCTAACAGCGAGGTCAGAAGCAAGGAGTCATCTTGCATTACGTCTAACAGCGAGGTCAGAAGCAAGAAACACACATCATCTTGCTTTACGTCTAACAACTAGGTCAGAAGCAAGGAACACATCATCTTCTTGCTTTACGTCTAACAGCGAGGTCAGAAGTAAGGAATCATCTTGCTTTACGTCTAACAGTGAGGTCAAAAGCAAGGAACGCATCATCTTGCTTTACGTCTAACA
>JASDQU010311465.1:0-13590 GCA_032191745.1 Picea mariana
TATATACCAAGGAGACATTTTCATTTTGAATCATCTTGTACTTGAACATTTAAGTGGGGTAAAAGGAGGTTGCCCCCTCGAAGAGGCTTGTTATCTGAAATTATCTCTGTTTCAAGACGTTGAGTACTTTTCCTGAGGTTTTTCCATGCTATATTGATGTTTGGTTCTTAACATACTTTGAACTCTCCCTTGTTCTTCAACTGAATTGGAAACCTCATTGACATGTATCGATAGAGAATTCCTTTTGTTGAACTACAGGGGTGTCCTTGTCTATGAATGAGTCGAGATTAATGTTGGTTTTTTCTTAATATTTCTTTCGACCATGAAAGGTATTTCTTGTACCAATAAGCATGATTTGGATCACCTTATTGGTATCGCTTCTATCAATCAACACTCTTTAGCTTGTGCTTCATAATTTTCCATTTGCCAATTGTATAGATTTGTATCTGAATTTTGACCTATTGAAAATGGAGACCTAACTAATATTTCTCCTTCATTATTGGGCTCTACGTTATCCTTATGATCATTCATTACTTGATATAGTTGTCAGGCTTCATGAGATTTGTCCCATGTATCGACCCAATGTTTTCCTTCCTTTGGGTCCAAGAGAATTATGATTTTTCTTCCACTACCTTTCAATTTGATTCTATCTCTCTTAAGGGAGATTGCAACCCTCATGTTTTGGTCCCAAGGTCTTCCAACTAATGCAGGGTAGAGAGGAATGCCTTCGACCAGGTTAATTATTTCAAAGTCAACTCTTGTTGGGATTCCCATAACGGATGTGATTACACCTTTTAGAATGAAAATTAGTTCGATGAACCTATGATATGCTAGCTTTAAAAATTTCATTGTTGGCTGAAGCAGGGGTTTCCTGAGTCAAACCCACATTTATGTTTGGAGGATATTTTCTTGGGACCCAAAGTCAATTACGACTTGTTTGATCATATGTCCATTTATTTTAAGGTTGACTTGTCGGTCAAAGTCATTTTTTTGAATTTCCTGTGAGAAATGATGCAAACTTTTGACTTGGTCTTCAGACTTCTTTATATTCTCTTAAAATGCTTAGTAGGTCAATCAAGCAACCGACCAACTGATTCTCTTTCTGTAATTGCAGAAATTCATCTAGCATAGTGTCTATGATATTTGCATGTCCTCCTTTATTTGTTTTATCCTAGTCGATGTTTCTAAAAAACTTCATTGATTCCTGCATTAATTGTTCTTCATGTTTTGGGCCGAGATATGTGTTTTGACCTCCCTTCTGTCAACATGGTGGTTTTGGATAAATTTCTTCTCTAGCTCCAGAGAATATTACTATATTGAGGTTATTTGAGTTCAATATATCATGTTTTGGCACCATGTGAAAGAGATTTACATTTCTTTTATTCATTACTTTTTCTAATATGATTGGAGAGTCTTCAAGGGAGTGGTATCCCACTCCACAAATGTTACAGAACATGAGATCAGTTCTATCTTTAATTGGGAAGTCGAGACTGATGTGGTCATCCTTCCAACAATTGAAATAGTAGTAATGTCCTCAACCACATCCTCTACCAAAATTTCTTCATCCTCCTCTTCCTCGGCCTTGGTAGCCGCCACGACCTCAACCTCTATAGTTGTTTCCATTACTTTGGTTGATGTTCCGGTCGACCACCTGCATATGGTATATTGAGTGAATGCTTGTTTCGTTCTTTCCATTAAACAAATATTCTTGTGTTGAGTGGTTATTCTCTTCACATATGTGACACCACTTTGTCCGCACATTTCTTAGATTGTGTGGGAAGTCCCTTGTAGCATGATTTGTTATAGCTTTACATATATCACATAATGTTTCAATATGAATTTGACAGGCTGTGGGATCAAGTGCATCAATGTATTTTCAATAAGATTTTTTATGACCTTTGCTAGAACATATTGTACACTATAGTTCGTTGCGAGAGATCGACATGTTTTTTATTGATTGTTGCAGTTCTGTAATCTTTTCTTCTAATCTTTTCTCAATGATAGATGAATTTAGAGTGCCTTCATCATCCATTTCTATTCGTTGGAATTTTTCAGTGCTTCCTCGCATGTATGTATATCATACATGCGTAGTGGTACTCTGATCTTTTGCAACATGCCTACTACATACCACTGTACAAGCAATTTCTCATCAATTGCATAGGGAATTTGACTGAAGAGGTATTTGAACCTTTTATCATACTCACAAATAGTTTCACCCAGATTTTGCTTGATTTCTTTCAATTTTTGCACTGCAAGGTGAATGATGTCTTGCATTTTAAAGAAAGTGAGGAAGTTTTTCTTTATATCTGACTTCGAGTGTTGTTGATTGTATGTATAGTTCATAAACCAGGTAAGAGCTCTAGCTTGAAGCGCGTCACCAAATTGTGTCATTTTTTTATCCTCATTAGTTATGTCAGTTGCATCCTAGAATTTTTCACAAACAAACCAGTGTCATTTTGGACCTTTGTCACCTTCATAGACCAGGATGTGATTGAGCCCCATTGTTAAATTATCGGATTTTTATAATACTAGTACTATTGCAAGAGTTTGTGTTGAAGTCAAATGAGAAGTCAAACTTCTTTCTTGAGTTGAAGTTTGAATATTCAAATTGATTGGTACAATCTATTCTTGGTCTTTAGTTGGGATGTATTCAATCGCTAACTGCACTTGATCGTTGCTTGTTGGAGCATCTTTCTAAAAAGATTTGTCTATATACTCTATGAATCATCCTCTGAAGGGTTGTGTTGATTCGTTTTCACCATATGTTGAGTTAGAATATTCCAAAAGTAAATTCACCAGGGGGCGAAGTATATGAGATATCTTGTATGAAGGAGTATATCTTCTATCCAATTTTCAGTGGTTATTTATGCTTGAATTTGTACCATATCTCTTATCTGAACAACACTATTAGTCTAAAACCACACCCTTGGTGATTGTGTATCCACACGAAGCCTTTATCGAAGGAATTTTGTGATATGTGGGCCGGTACTTCAATATCCATATCGACTTGATCCTCGTCAATATCCATATTGACTTTATCAATTACTTGTGGGCACCACCAGTTGCCGCACTTAATTGTAATATTCTACTCCTTCAAGGAGTCATTGGGGCACTCTCAAGGGATACTCCAACGATCTGTCCACCTAGGTAGGTTTTTTATGAGATTTTTGGGGATCCCTCTCATTTCACAAATCTTCACACCTCTTTTGCCTCTTGTCCCACTCTAAGTTTTGTACACCATTTGACGATTTATGATTTTGGATTTGTCGTGCAAACTTCATAATTGATTCAGTTGTATTCCTCCTAACTTATGTCATTTTCGACTTAGGTTTTCTTTGACTTCGACTTCAACTTATATCATCTCATATATCATCCAATCCCCCAACACCGACCCAACTTACTTAAGGTCGATGACATTCATCATTTTATTTATGCTCATTTCTTCAAGAATTATTCCCAAGCTTCTTTGGTGTCTTTGTAGTTAGATTCCAAAATCATTCCCACTCATCTTGTTTCTCTTACCAATTAGAGTTTGAAGGAGGAATTTTCAAAAGGGATTGATACTCAATGATGTTTTTGACTCCCTTTTCTAGGAGGAATTTGTGAAGTAAGGACAGAAAAATGCAAAGGAACCTGTCATGAAGTTTAGTGTAAAATTCATTTTTAATGGTTTGGACTAACTCTTTATCTTCAATTACTTTCTCTTATAGTCTCGCATGGTATTCTTGAACCACCTGTTCAGGTTTGTTCTCCCTCTGTTTATGATTGTGTGCATCACCTACTCATCGGGAGTGAGTTTGTGCATTAGATTGATTATTATATTCATAGAGTGCTTCTAGAATGGCTTCTAGGAATCATTTGTGCATCTTAGAGAAGAATTGAGGGCATGCTTCTACTAGCGTCAGTTAATTTCTTCGTGCATAATTTTTTATATAGTTGGTAATTTTATGCTCCCACCATTCGTGTATGTACTCCAATGTTAACATCTATGTGCCCTTTTTCTATGCATGCCCAAGTTAAGAACGGTTACCGATAGATCCTTACAAGCTACAACCTCATATATAGAAACACATAGACATAGAGATAGACATACACAAGAAGTGGGAGAACCATCAATACATTTTATTATATCCAAAAAAACCTCTTAATTTCCATTACATAATCATGTGTGTGTGTGTGTGTGTGATGTACAGTTACAAATCGGTTACATTTCCTAATTGTTTGATTGATCGACTCTAACATTCTATTCGACCAACTTTCCTAACAGAATACTGCAGTTGACTTGGCTAGTCAACTAGTGGGTATATTCGACGGATTTGACTGGCCCCTAGAACATATCCTTTTAGAATATACTCGAGAGGATAAGTAACAAGAACAAAGAATACACCAAGAAAATGGTACACTCGGGAAAAAGAGAAAAAATTGGTGAAGAAAAACTATGGAAACAGGCCTAAAGAAATGGAAAAAGGTCTTGCTAGTACACTTCTGGGAAGAAGATTCAGACGTTTCATTCTTAGGGAAGGGCACCCAATGCAAAGAGACAAAATTTTTGGGAACTAATCTCCCAGGAACAATTTCTTCTAATAATAGAACTAAGGGGAGATGTCTTTTAGGAATAGACTCAATAAAAGGAAAATTTATTAAGAATTATGCTTTCATGAAGAATACCCACAAGTCATGTTCCTAGGAAAGGGTTCCCATTGTAGAGGAACAAATTTATGGGAATTATAGTTTCAAGAAGAAGAGCAAGAAATTTGTTCATGGAAAAAGGCACTCAATGCAAAGGAACACGTTTTGGGAAATGACAATTCCAGAAAGATGCCCTAAATCATTGTTCATGATAAAAGGCACACCATGTAGAGGAGTAGAATTTTTGGGAATAATAGTTCTAGGACACTCCCGCTAAAAAAAAAAAAATGGCATAATTTCGACAAACAAATATGGATTGATATGAAATTTGAAATGAAGGTTCATGGACATAGTACCTATAGAAATGTACTTGAGAATGATTCTTTAGTTCAAATGAGAATACAAATAATTAGAAGATTCCCTTTAGGGGAGTTAGGGGCATAAAATTCATCCTGACAACCATATCAATATATTAAAAGGGGGTAGTGAGGACTCACTAATGAGTTGTATCTACTACTAGAAATTGGTCTAATAAAACTTCAAGGAATTTGCATAATTTGATAAAATTGTTGTTGTATTTTGAATTCCAACAAGAATATAAATAACGAAAAGTAAATATTGACAATTATAAATTCTCACAAATTGTACTTGACCACTCTTACTTGGGGTCACACTCAAATCATGATCAAAATCTAACTTGTGCATACAAGGTTGTATTAGAGTGTATCTTCCACATGGTTCCATAAAATATTTATTTAAAATGTAGATGTTGTTGGGTATGTGTTATATTCTTTGAAAAAATGATTCCATGTACTGTACATTGATATGGGAGCAAGATAGGGGGGCTAGGGTCCCCCCTTAGGGGGATTCGGGGGTGGAACCCCCGAAGAACAAATTAGCAATTTTTTTGCATCTATTTTTTTAAAAAATTTCGACACATTAGTTTTGTCGATGGTTTTCTAAGTCCAATTAAGAAATTAGGGTTTTTGACTAATCTGGGTCAATGGATTAGGGGTTTGGATGCCGAAGGATCCTATATTTATTGCATTATAAACAATGAAGGAATATTATGAATAAATAATATTAGAGTGTGTGACTCTAAACAAGTTGTTAGTTTTCCTGGTTTGGGTTTCCACGGTAAAAATATTAGTGTAATGTGTTTGTGTGCCACTATATCATTTTTGTTTTTATTAAGAATCTATTTGCAATAAGTAATTGCAAAGGGTTAAAATCTACATTTGGTATCAGAGTTGTTATTGTATTTAGGGGGACTCCTTTGTGGCTAAGGGTTTGACTTAGGTTTGTGATAAGCCTTATTATAGTGGGAGATATGCGGTATTGATTCTTCAGGTGAAAAGAAATGACAAGTAGTTCAAAAATAGAGATCGATAAATTTAATGGGAAACTTTTTGAGTTGTGGAAGCTCAAGATGGAAGATTTGTTGGTGGAAAAAGATTAGTGGATCATTTTGGATCCAAGTACTACACCTACAAGGACATCATCAAAAGACTAGGAAAAGTTGGATGGGAAGGTGAAGAGCACAATCTGGTCGTGTCTCTTAGATTCGATATTACTGAATGTGTCAAGAGAAGCTGCAACCAAGGACTTATGGAATAAGTTGGGGACTTTGTATCCATCTAAGTCCCTCGTAAACAAATTGTTTATGTAGAAGAAGTTGTATAACCTAAGGATGAAAGATGGTGACTCGGTGACAAATTATATGAATGCCTTCAATACAATGGTGAGTCGATTCTTATTTGTTGATATTAAGATTTATGATGAAGATAAGCATATCAATTTATTGTTCTCTTTACTAGACTCATGGGATAGTCTGATTGTGGCCATAGGTAGTAATACAACTACTTTATTTTTTGATGATGTGGTCTCATCCTTGTTGTCAGAGGAGATGAGGCAGTAGAACATGGAAGGATAGAGCACATATGCATTATTTATAAGAGGAATCTCTAGGAAAGAAATATATCTAAGTCCTCAAGTGGGATATCTAAATATAAGGGTAGATCTAAATCTCCTGGAATTTTTGTAAAGGTATGCTAGAGATGTCAAAAAGAAGGGCACTAAAAGAAGAAATGTAGATCCAAAAGTGTTGAGAGAGGGAAGGGATATAAAGTTTCTCCTTCTACAAAAGAAAAAACCTCCATGGAAGAAATATGGGATGTGTACTTATCCTCTTCAAGCACACATGCAGATCATGAGGTGTGGTTGGTTGACTCAGGTGCATGCTTTCTTATGACTCCCCATAGGGAGTAGTTTTGTGAATATTAAAGGTATGATGGAGGTGATGTTTTCCTAGGTGATAAATCGACAAACAAAATAAGAGGACGAGGAAAAGTCAAGTTGAAGCTCATGGATGGAATTATTATAACACTCCCTTGTGTTCTGCACATCCCAAGATTGGCCAAAAATTTTATTTTTGCAAGAAAAATGGATGATTCAAGGGTAAAAATAGTGTTTGAGAAAGAAACATATAGAACGATTCGAGGAGCAATGGTTTTGATGAAGGGAGTTTGGATTGGAACTATATATAAGCTACAGGGAAGAACTATTAGTGATGGGCGAAATAGTTCCATTGTTCCTGAGATTGGAGGTGAAGAAGAAAAACATCCTACAGTCTCTAGAGAAAAGACTATGATGTCACATCAAATACTGTGACATATTGGAGAGAAGGGGCTTCACGTATTACATGGTAAATGTATGGTTGAAGGTATGGAAAATTTCTCTCTGGATTTTTATTTTTGTGAACATTTCTTATATGGGAAGCAGAATTGGGTAATATTCCCCTCTGGTGCAAATAGGGTAGAGAGAATTTTATAGTTGGTGCACAGTAATGTGTTTGGACCTGTGTTGGTTCCATCACTGGGAAAATATGTGTACTATGTCTCATTTATAGATCACTTCTTGAGGAATACATGGATTTATTTCCTTAGGAAGAAATCTAAAGTCTTTAATAGGTTTAAAGAGTTTAAAGCTCTTGCGGAGAATCAAACAAAGAAAAGAATTAAGGTGTTGAGGATTGATAATGGTGGAGAATTATGTGGAAATGAACTCAAACAATTTTATAAGAATTACAATATAGCAAGGTAGAAGACTAATCCATATACACCTCACCAGATTGGAGTTGAAAAAATGTTGAAAAGGACACTGATGAAAAAAGCAAGGTGCATGCTCAGTGGTGTCGGGTTAGGACATTAATTATGGGCATAAGCAGTGGGTATTGCATGTTACTTGGTCAATTGATCAACCTCATCAACGTTGGATGAAAAGATGCCACATGAGGTAAGAATTGGTAAGAAACCCTCTCAGACACATCTCAGGGTATTTGGTTGTGATGCCTATGTTCAAATTCCAAAGAAAAAAAGGAGTAATCTAGATAAAAAGGATGAAAAGTGTGTCTTTATTGGGTATAAAGATGGTATGAAAGGTTATAATATTTGGAACCAAGAAACTAAGAAGGTATTGTATAGTCAATATGTGGGAATTAGAGAAAACAAATGCGTTGTCAAGTAGGAAGTCCTACAAAGGAAGGAAGAACCAAAGAAAATAGAGTTTGAGTTGAAGGATAATGAATTGAACTCTACAGAAGAATATGAATAAGAATAAGAAGATCCTCATACTCCAGTATTGAGGAGATCGGTTCGAGAAAGAAGGAAACCAAAAATGTATACTCCACTTGATTTCCATTCAATTTTTTCTTTGTTTATTACTGGTGATGATCACAAAATTGTTAATGAGGCAATGGATTCAAAGGATGGAAAACTCTGGAAAAAGGTCATGGTCGAAGAAATAGTATCCTTGGACAAGAATGAGCCTTGGGATGTAGTGGAGTTTCCAACTGGAAGAAATCCCATTGGTAGCAAATGGGTGTTTAAAAAGAAGCTAAATGTAGAAGGAAAAGTGGATAAATACAAAGCTTGGTTAGTAGCAAAAGAGTATTCCCAGGTAGAGATAATTGACTTTGGTGAGATTTTTTCTCATCTTCTCAAGCTAACTTCTATTGGATTTCTTCTATCTATTGCTGATGTGTTTGATTTTCAAGTATAAAAAATGGATTTAAAAACAAAATTTCGACATGGGGATATTGCATGAATCATCCAGAAGGATTTGCAGTGAAGGGAAAGAAAGAGTTGGTATGTAGGATGAAAAATTCCATATATGGGTTAAAGCAATCACCAAGGACGTGGTATAAAAAATTTGATACCAATATGTTGGGACTTGGCTTCACAAGGATCAAAGTGGATCACTATGTGTATTTCAATTTAATTAGTGATCATATTATTTATTTGGTCTTGTATGTGGATGATACGACAAGGATATTATCCAGAATGTGAAAACCCAATTGTCCTCTAAATTTGACATGAAGGATCTTGGTGCTACAAATTTCATTTTGAGCATGGAAATTAAAAGGGATAAGGAAAATAAGAAACTATAGTTAAATCAAAGGAACATGTCGAGACAATATTGCAGAGGTTTAATATGCAGGAATGTAAAGTTATATGTGGATTAGTGTCCGAAGACACAAGAAGAGGAAGAGGACATGTCTTGTGTTCCATATGTGAGTGAAGTTGTCAGTTTGATGTATGTAATGGTTTGTACTAGATTGGACATTGCACATGCAGTGGGATGTTTTAGCAGGTATATGTCAAAAGCAGGGAAGGATCATTGGACAACAGTAAAAATGGTTTTCAGGTATTTGCATGGAACTACTAGTTATGGATTGTGCTACCAAGGAAGACAAGGATTGGAAAAAGTGTTGGACATACATGGCTTTGTTGATGTAGAATTGGTTGGAGATATGGATAGAAAAACATCTACAAGTGGGTATGTGTTTAACCTGTTTGGAGGAGCAATCGGTTGGATGAGTAAGAGATAGTTTGTAGTGGCACTCTCAACTATAGAAGTTGAATACGTGGCAGCTACTCATGCAATCAAGGAAGAAATATGGTTACATAGGTTGTGTTTAGGTATTGGTTTGGTAAAATAAATTTTAAGGATATATTGTGACAGTCAAAGTGCAATCTTCTTGGCGAAAAACCCAACTTATCATTTAAAGACAAAGCATATTGAAGTTCAGTATAACTTTGTGAGAGACATGGTTGAAGACAAGAAGGTGTTTCTGATGAAGGTTGAAACTTTGGAGAATGTTGCATATTCATAAACACAATCTGTGAGCACTAAGAATTTCTCTTGGTGTAGAGGATCTATGGGCATTTATACCCTAGATTGTTGACTATGTAATCCTGTAACCCCTTGTATGCAAAGAAAACAATAAGTGGGAGAATGTTGGGTATGTTTTATATTATTTGAAAAATTGATCCCATATATTGTACATTGATATGGGAGAAAGCGCGGGGGGAGGATGTAAGGGGGTTCGGGGAGGATCCCCTTCCAAAAGAAAATTGGCAATTTTTTTACGTCCTTTTTTGGCAATTTTTGTGTCCATTTTTTGGTGATTTTTGGCACATTGTTTTCACTGATGGTTTTCTAATTCCGATTAAGGAATCAGGGTTGTTTAATATTCTGAGTCAATGTATTATGGGTTTTTATGCCATGGGATCCTATATTTATTGTAAACAACGAAGGAATATGATGAATAAAAAATATTAGACTCTAAACAGGTTGTTGGTTTTCCCGGTTTGGGTTTCCAGGGTAAAAATATTTGTGTAATGTGTGTGTGTGTGTGTGTGTGTGTGTTTATTAATAATATATTTTCAATAATTAATTGTACAAGGTTAAAATCTATAGATGCTAGGAGAAGGTCCAATATGGAGGGACTCAATATGGAGAAGTTGAAACCCTATTTATCTATATAAAAAAGAATATTTATGAGTTGATAATTAGGCACTCATTTGACATTGATATCCACTTAAATAAAATATGGGGACTTGGCGATCTAATGGTGCAATGGAGATAGTGGAAAACTATTTGTAAATCTTATTCTTGCTTCAAACATAAATTTTGGGGGTGGAGTTTTCTTCATCATGGTTTGGTTGTCAAGAAAAGGATTCACAACACTAGCATTACTAATTCGACATGTTTGTTGTGTGGTTAGGATGAGATACAATATCATCATGTTTTTTGTAGGTGTTGGACTACTAGATTTTTTTACATGGTTTCAGGCTAAATTTCACTCCCTTTCGATGGATCCATTCTCCTAGAAGGTGCCCCTCTTGGGGGAACATGGATTGTTAGGGATAACTAAAAAGTTATTTGTCACATAATTTGATTAGATGCAAATAGTTTTCTATGGAAACATTGATGTAAGGTTAGTTTTAATGAGATCCCTCACCTCCTTTAAGGAATTGAGGAGATTTAAGAAAGATTTAGCATTGTTGTTGATGGTGCTTTTTGTCATGATGTTTAGTCCCTCCCTATAGGGTCCTAGGTTCATTTTCTATCCTTTCCAGTTGTATAGATAAATACTTTCCTATTACTGATGTTTCCTACATGGTGTAATCACTTTGAATATTGATGTACTTATTTTTTCTCTAAAGTAATATATGAAGAAATACAAAATAAAGGAAGATATCAATGATTATGGGAAAATAAAGACAATGAACCAAGATAGAAAATATAATATGGATTCATATTTACCTAGAAGAAACTATAAAAAGAGGTCTTCCTTGTCCAAGGTGGGAAAGGAAATAAACAATTCTTAAACCCTAACAATCTCTTCAATCCTTATACACTCAAATTATATTGCATACAATAATGGAGACCATAAAATTAAGGGAGGGGTTCTTACCAACCCCATTAAACTCTATTTAACTTCTAACATGACTCATATTGCAATATCAAACTATGAGTTAGCAAGCCACTCAATATATGCATCATACCGTCAACATAATATAACGTGTTTACACCCCTTATGAAAAACATGTCACCAACAAGATCCCCCCCTCTATCTTTGTCACACCCTCTACAAAACTACATATTAAAATAAACTCGATATGTCTACAATAATCTCATACTCAAATACAACCTATCTACATTTTGATATGAAAATCATTAATCAACTATCTTCTACCCCTACTTTCCACTCTCCTCCTATTGCAGGTATCCCACAACATGGATGGTGCAATTAACTCCTAAATTCCTACTTCTACTATGTGATGTTCTTAACCCACATCTCATGTCAATATCCTCTCATGCAATGTGGGTGGATCCATTCTCCTCAAAATTACTAAACCCCTCAATTCAACACCTTGTCCACATACTTAGATAGTTCCTATACATGCCAATCCATCCTATCAAAATATATAGGTACTTTCTATATCAACAACTTGCAAATCAACAACACCAACATATTCATCAAATCTCTTCGTGATGCTAATTTGATTAATTAAGTTTTATAAACTAGAATGTAAACTCCAAGAGTACAAATTTTGTTTTCAAAAGTGTGAATATGAGTGTTTCCAAAGTGAAAAGTTGGATTTCAAAAGTGTGAATATTAATGTTTAGAAAGTGTGAATTTGGTTCCAAAAGTGTGAATGTAGAATTCCAAAAGTGTGTATTTTGGATTTCAATATTGTGGATTTGGATTCTTGAGTGTGTATTTCAAATTGCAATATTAATATCAATATTTTATTTATGTATGTGCATGCATATCACTATGTCAGACATTGCTTGATATATCAATATTAGACATAATTAAATTAGAAACAAGTGTTTCCATCGCATTGAAGAGTTCCATTTTCATTAATTAATAGAGTAGAATACAAGAAGGATGGCCATCAACATCGGTCAGGAGAAAAAATAATATCTATAACTACAAAATGAGTCCTATGAGTTAGTCCTATCTATCAACTTTGTCACCCTATCTGCAAACACTATAGCTAGATTACTATGGAAATATACACAAAAACCACATCTTAGGTTAGGATATAAGAGAGAAACTAACCTCCAAGAGTTTAACTAAAGTAATAAATAAAGACCATCAATTCCTAATATTCGAGTTCCTACATGATACAAGTCATTAAAATACAATTATGAAAGTTTTGTTTTTCAAATAAAGTCTCATTTATGGGCATTGTTCTCACTCTTAGAAATTTATTATGTGTGTGCTTGTTGTGCCTTAATAGCCACAAACCCATTTTTAGTTATTTTTACTCTATGTCCATTCCACCTCACTTTGGTAAGCATTCCAATATAGTTCTATTCATGTCAATGGGAATCAATATAGACTTTGATCTCCTACAACTGTGGATAAAAACCTTATCTTTTACCAACATTCAATATATTCTAAACAAGTTATAACAACTTGTACCTACAATTGTGGAGATAAACCTCATCTTCTACCCACATTCAATGTATTTTAAACAAGTTGTTATAACAACTTGTACCTAAATCTCTTAATAGTAATTATAACACTAAATTAGACTAATACATCTTTTGAAATATTTCATACTAACCTAAATAATTATAACACTAAATTAGACTAATACATCTTTTGAAATATTTCATACTAACCTAAATAATTCTAACATCCCCTCCCCTGCTAGTAAAAATATAGTTCAAAGGGAAAGGAACCAATCTTCTGGAAAAATGGGACATACTCTGTAATATACAAGATAAAAAATGTATGCAGAACATAAATAAAATGCTAGTAATGGCAGAATAACAGCAATATAACCAGAACATTCACCACAATAACACTGAAATGATATAAGAATAACAACAGAAATAACACTTTGAATCTGAAAGCAATGTTCACGGGCCTCTTCGAGGGGGCAACCTCCAGTTGAGCAGAGCTCTATTACAATAATCTCCAAGCTAGGGTTCTCATACCCTCTACTCCTATTTATAGTAAAAAGAAGCATCTAGAGGAAGATCCTTCTAGAAGCAGAAGCTTCTATTAGGTCTTCTTACATCCGCCTTATTCTATTTTATTGAAAGGCCTTATTAATATTGACCTTTATTACATCCGAATATATTGTTCTACCTATG
>JASDQU010311466.1:0-13492 GCA_032191745.1 Picea mariana
GCTACTGTTTGTTTTAACAACTTTGGAGAGTTATGCTCACATCCCTAATCCACAGTACTATACCTATTCTACTGTTGGTGGAGGATTCTATCAAAGAAAAAGTTCTAGATGAATTTTAATTAGTGTTGATTTTAGTGGTTGTTCTTTACGCAAAAGGGGTGCATGGAAGTGAAACGAATGGAATTAAGACTCTGACCCAAAGAGTGCATCAATCATGATAAGCAATCATTTTCTTTCGATGAACATCTATCTAAGGGAGAGATATTTCTTTCACTAACGAGCACAACTATGGAATGCCCTCAAACAATTCTTTTCTCAATCAAATTCTGATGTAATGCAAAACTTTTCAAAATGCCTCCTAATATACTCAATAAAACATGCAAATATCTTTTTTTCTTGTGTATAAATGATGATTAATGTAATCACAATGCTTATCTTCTCTAATTATCTTGGTATAAATGAGAACCAAACTAGCATAAGCAAAAACACACAAACAATACACCCTTCGTAGCAATCGAAACGAAAAAGCGAATGAAAGGAAACAACCAAAGAGAAAACAAGAGCTAAACACCCAAAAAGCAAAAATCAAAGAATAAGGACCTTGACCCAAAGCAGAGTGAAGAGTTCTATAGGCCTTTGATGACCTTCACCAAGGTTTTGCTCGACTAAAGAGAAGAGAAAAACAGAGCATAGGCTTCAAGCTTCATTCAATCAGGAAGATTCAAAGACAAACGGCGAAGAAGGCTACAAGATCCAATCAACAAGGTGCTTATCCTTCAGGAATACTGATGTCAAGATTAAACTTGGAAGAAAAATTGACTCATAAGGTCACTCAGCAGAAAAACACAGAGGGAGAAACCCAAAAAATTGCAAATTTGGAAGGTTTCTGGGCCAAAGGAGGCTGGCGCTCTCTTGCCAAGGGAAAAGAGCGTTATAGCGCTCTGTGTAGGGTTACAAGAAGCGTCGATGCTCTGATAACACTAAGTCAGGGGCGCCAGGGTCTGAAAGTCCCAGAATTGTCAAAAAATTTCAAAAGTCGAGATCTGAGTTTGACAAATATGCTGAATGTGACAAGACAAGGAGCCAATCAGCTCGTGAAACTAATCAAAGAGGGATAAACCAGGTCTGAAACGATCAAGGAACAGAACAAGTTCAATGAGGAGACAAATCCAAACAAGAGTTTTTTGAATTGAGGCTATCTCCCAAGTGGAGTCGCCAGTTTCTGTTGTAGGAAAATCTGCCTGCGGACAAGTAGATCGACCTCTAAGGCTTGACCTTAACCTTAGACAGAAAAGTGCTTATCATGGACACTGAATTTCTTTCAAATCTATCTAAGCCTAATGCATGAGAAGGGAGAGTAACATAGGTACCTCTTAACCGACGTTTGTCCCTGCACGCTCCGAGTTGCGCTCCAATCTTTTGCTCCTCGCTGAGGTCTATGGACAAAACAAGATACGACCACTTCCTACTCTATTGACATTAGCTTGAAAATAGATCTATCACTGAATGATAAGTTCATGTAACATCAGACACAAACTAGAAAGAAACAGGCCAAGCGTGTCATATTAATGAGAATAACGACAACAGTACTTACAATCGTAGATGCGAATGCGACAGCTTCGTCAAGTCCTCTTCGTCTAACCCTTGCCTAAACGATCCACAACCTGGATGACAGCAGCTTCAATGATTGGTCTCCTTCGGCTGACTGCAAGTTTCCTCCAAGATCATAAGTTTCACATATTCAGTTCCTCCTCCTCACTTATGAGATCATAAGTTTGGTGTGATTTCTTCCCTCTTCTCTACCACCATAGAGTTTTCTTATATAGGTTGGGAGGAGCCTAACTACTTGAGTTATGTTTAGAACCAGTTGATAACCTCCTCCTTGGATCAGAGATCTTTTGAAAAAACCAATAATTCGAGCTCAAACCGCCTCCTAAATTCGAATGATTCTCCCCTTATTCTTCTCACCGGGCTAACTATTTACCCAGAATAGAGAGCGCTCCCTTAGAAGGGGCATCAGAGCGTTAGAACGCTCCTGAACAAGTCAAGGGAAGCACCAGCGCTTCAAATCTGAGCAGCGCTTCTACAAAGGGGTGGAGAAGCGTTATAATGCTTCTGAGGCATGGTAGAAGGGTGCCGACGCTCCTCAGGCAGTTTTAGGGGAGCGTTCCCCTTCCAAACTCTTGATTTAGAAGCCCTCTTAGGTGTTAAGAGATGTTTGACTCCAGTGAACCAGTTTCTTCCTTCAAACCAAGTGTATAAGATGTTTCAAGCGTCTCTTTAGTGTTGTCGTTGCGATAACATGATTCAACAACATTCACGACACTCTATATTCAACTTGTGACACTTGCGACAAGTTGTAAGGGAGTTGCGACACTTGCGACAAGTTGTAAGGGAGTTGCGACACTTGCGACAAGTGGGAGGCAATATGCGACACTTATCCAGTTGAGTGATTTTGATGTGTAACAGTCATGTGAAACGAATTTAGAATGTAATGTATGTACCATGAATTAAGAAAAACTTAATCTCAATTTCAACAATTATAGATCAAGATTTAAAAGTTGAATTTGTGAAGTCAGGTTGTCTTGTGAAGGACATAGATTGTCACTACAAAATCATACCAAAAGGGATCAGAGTGGGAGGCCTCTACAAATTTTATGTTACTGTGAAGGATCGTCAAGCTTTGGCATCAAAAACTATTTATATAGAAGAACTATGGCATTTTAAGGTATGGTTATATAAATTTCAATGATATAGATTTACTTCAAAAGAAAGAGATGGTGGAGGGTCTTCCTGTTTTTAAGAATGAACACACTGAATGTGATGGTTGTGCACTAGGAAAACAACATAGGAATGAGTTTCCTATAATTACAGATAAGAAGAAAAGATAAATTATTGAATTAGTGCATACTGGTGTGTGTGGTCCCATTCAAACTAAGTCACTTGGGGGAGCTTCTTATTTCCTTATCTTCATTAATGATAGATTTTTTTTTTACATGGGTTTATTTTATCATAAAGAAGAATGATGTCTTTGAATATTTTAAAAAATTTAAGAACATGTTTGAAAAGAAAATGGGTAAACACATCAAGATTCTTAGATTATATCAAGGAGGAGGTACACATCAGGATATTTCATTAAAAACTACAGAAATCATGGGATTCAAAAAAAGTATACAGTTCCACATACCCTCAATGGAATGGAGTAGCTGAAAGGAAAAATACAACCTTGGTTGAATGTGCTCGAAGCATGATTAAAGGTAAGAAACTTTCTAATGATTTTTGGGTTGAATCTATAACCATTGTTGTGTATTTAAAAAACATAAGTCCTACAAAATTTTTAGAGAAAAAAACTCCTTATGAAGCATCCTATGGTTATAAATGATTTTTTAATCATTTAATATTTTTGGGAGTAAAGAAAATTCTCACATTCCAAAGGAAGATAGAAGAAAAAACAATGTAAAGGTAGTCAAATGTATCTTTATTGGTTATTGTGTTGACCATAAACCTTACGGAATGTATGATCCTATTACTCATAAAGTGTTTGCAAGTAGAGACGTTATACTTCATGAATATGCAGAAGAGGTCCAAAAAGGGGGTGATCGTGATGTATGGAAATTACCTAAAGATAGCATTGAAAATGCCAAAGAAGAAGTTGAAGATCAACAAGTTGATAGTTAAGATCAAAGTGTCATTGAAACTACAAGCAGTCAAAGTACATAAATAAAGAGTGGGGAAACATTAAGAAATAGTAGAGCAACTTCACAAAGTAGTGAGGCAACAAGACAAGTTCAAACACCTGTCATGTACAAATATTATGCTTTGATGACTCAAGTTATGAGTGTAGAAGAACCTTTAAATTTTGAGCAAGCAATGGATCACAAGGAGTGGATGAATGCTATGAAAGAGGAATATGATTCCATAATGAAAAATGATACTTGGTAACTAACATAATTGCCTAAAAATAAAGTTTCGATAGGTTCAAAATGGTTGTTCAAAACTAAGTTTAATGTTGATGGTAGTATAGACAAGTTTAAAGCTAGATTGGTTGCAAAAGGATATTCACAAAAAGAAGGAATATAATATGAAGACACATTTGCACATGTAGTTAAAATGAATACCATTTGATTAATAATTGCATTAGATACTAAGCACAAGTAGAAGTTGCATCAATGGGATGTTAAGTCAGTATTTTTGAATGGTGAATTAAAAGAAGTGGATCTTGTTCAACCATAAGGTTTTGTAAAGTAAAGACACACGCATCTTGTATGAAGGTTGAAGAAAGCACTATATGGTCTCAAACAAGAACCCCGGTCATGGTATGTGAAAGTTGATACTTTCTTCTTTCATCAAGGTTTCATCAAAAGTAAAAGATCCAAATATTTATATCAAGAAAGATGAAAATGGAAATGTTGTTTTGATTTCCTTGTATGTTGATGATTTAATCATAAGAAGAAGTAATACAAAGTTTATTGATGATATCAAAAAACCATTATCATACGATTTTAAATGAAGGATATTGGTCAGATGAATTAATATTTAGGCATTGAGGTATGGAGGGATGATAGTAAGACATTCAACACTCAAAGTAAATATACAAATGAACTAATCATGAGGTTCAATATGAGTGAATGTAATCCAATGTCTACTCCATTAGAACATAATGTTAATCTCTACAATGATGATGATACAAAGGAAGTAAATGGTACTTTGTCTCGACAGTTGGTCTAAAGTCTAAACTATTTGACTACAACAAGACCTGATATTTCATATTCAGTCATCATACTTAGTCAAATGATGGCTAAACCACATGAAAATCATTGGAAAGAAGCCAATAGAGTCATTCGATATTTAAAAGGGACAGTAGATTTTGGTATTGAATATACTAATCAGTTGAATGTTGAGTTAACATGTTATTCCATTCTGATTGAGAAAGAGATCTCGATGAAAGAAAGTCGACCACTGGATATGCATTCGATATAGGATCTGGGGTTGTATCTTGGAGAAACAAGAAGAAACCAACTATTTCCTTGTCTTCTACTGAAGGTGAGTATAAAGCAATATGTATGGTTACCTGTGAAGCAATTTGGCTAAGGTGTATTCTTGACGAATATGATAGATATATTAACTAATCCTTTAACAAAGGCCAAATATGTAATATGTAGAGACAATTTAGGTATTGCATGGATTTCATTTCTCCAATAAGGGGGAGTGATAGAATTAATGTGTGAAATGAATAATAACATGCCATTAAATATATCGTTAGAAAATTTTGGAGATTGTTAGAGCTTAGATATTTTTATGTATGGTGTGAGAGTATTTTTTCTTCTATGGTTTAAGGCACCCAATGAAAAACACATGGATTTGAACCAATTCAATTCCATAGTTATAAAACTAAAGAGTGATACAAATCGAATAACCACCTCATCCATAATCATTGTTTCCAGATACAACTTATGCTTAACACCTCTTCCAAGTGAATGTTCGTAAGGCTACATCATGTTGCAATTTAGCTTCAATGGTTTCTCAAAGTCTATCTACTAAAGTCACCTGGATCAAACTCCAATCTATATCTATATCCCTATGAAACCTAAGACCCAAATCTATCACCCTCCACCCCATTGTCATTGTCCCTCCAACCAGACATTTTTTTGGGTGACTCGTCTCATCTTTGGTAGTGATACACTTTCTTTGAGCTTTGCATTTGACATTGAAAGCTTATGGCTAAAACTTCAGTGACAATTCAAAAGTGCACCCCAAAACTATGGATTCGCCACCGTAACAATCTGATTGATCTACTCAACCCAATTCGAGAAAAGTCTCAAATCGTTCCTTTTTATTCTATTAGAATGTTATCTTTATCCTCTAAATAATAACGAGGAGAACTCCAATTCAAAAGAGCCCTCGTGGACATGTTTCTTTTAACTTTTCATAGGATTAGAAAAAAAAAAAATGTTATGATGGGTTAAAAAATAAATATCCACATATCTGAGACATCCAAATTGACTCATTATTTTAGTATTTTATGAAGTGTTACAATAATTCTTACCTTTCAACAAGGTTATAAAGAATTTATTTTAACTTATGTGTTAAAAAATAAACATCCATATATTAGACATTAGTATTTTATGAAGTGTTACAATAATTCTTACCTTTCAACAAGATTATAAAGAATTTATTTCAACTCATGTGTTAAAAAATAAACATTTATATATTAGACATTCAAAATCACGATAGGTAATGATAGTGTATTTAATGTTTTTTCTCTACATTTACTAAAAAAATAATAAAATTGTAAATTTTGAAAAATTAATCATTACATCAACAAGGTTATAAATAATTTATTTTAACTTATGTGTTAAAAAATAAACATTCATATATTATACATTCAAAATCATGATAGGTAATAATAGTGTATTTAATGTTTTTTCTCTACATTTACTAAAAAAATAATAAAATTGTAAATTTTGAAAAATTAATCATTACATCGCAATTCACTATATGTATTGACTTTCTAATAAATTAATCAT
Organism: Picea mariana; assembly: GCA_032191745.1. Lineage (NCBI taxonomy): Eukaryota > Viridiplantae > Streptophyta > Pinopsida > Pinales > Pinaceae > Picea > Picea mariana. Next base: position 6,528 of record JASDQU010311466.1, read on the forward strand.
TACATCCTAATTCACTATAACCATTAACTTTTTGATAATTTATTAAAATTATTGAAATAATAAAATTGTAAATTTTGAAAAATTAATCATTACATCCCAATTCACTATATGTAACTATTGACTTTTTAATTGTTTATTAGTACCTACCTCCAATTATAAACCATAGCTTTGGTTACTTAATCAAACTAAATTATATTGACTTCTTATTATTCACCCCCAAATTCCAACCATATCCAAAGTTTTATGAAAATTCCATATTATCTTGATTTAGTTTAATTTTTTTTTTTTAATTTCATAAATAAAATTAATGTGATGTGACTTTATTCCCCTTTATAAGTTATTTAGCTCTAACCAATGCATCGACCCATAACCTTATCTCAACACCTCACTTTACCACTACATAAGGCCACATAATAAAGATAAACCTGATCTAAAGAACAATGAAAAACAACATCTACAAAATAGAGATGCCTTCATAGGATTTTGAACGTGGAGTAGTATGCATGGTTGATTCTCTTTGGGTTGCAGAATTTCTAAAAGAAGCACAACAATGGAGGTAACATTATGAATTTCCACATAATTAGAGTGTATAATATGTAAAAAAAAATATCTTCTCTAATAACTAGATATTTTTATAGTACTAAGAACTACTCTATACTTCATTTCTTTTCACACTTGATATACTATTTTAAACTTTTTATGATGTTATACATTACTTCATTTTTATAAACAAAAATAAACTTAAACAAATTTTAGAGTACTTACAACTATAAATAAAAATGTATAACTATAAAGAAAAAGGTATAGGTTCTCCCATTAGCAACCTATATGAATTACTCACATTTTCAAATTCTTCTCTAGATTCTTTACAAGTTAAAGAACAACTTTGTGTGAGACTTTTGTAAAAATGAAATGGACTAAAAACAAATCCCCTAATTTATTTAGATAACCTAGATTTTAAAATCCCTAAGTGCTTAGATAATTTTAACAATACCCAAAATAGAAGTTGGAGCATATTTTGCAAAGTACTCACTTGGATTTCTACATAATTTTGATGCTTGAAGGCCTAGTATAGTAAGTTTATTCAAATCCTTGGTTGTCTCATCCTCTTTTATGTACTTATGCAATCCATAAAATATTTCATGACCTTAAGGGTCGAGTGATCAAAATGAAAAAATCCAAAATCATCAGTAGGGTCACAATAAAGAATATAAATTAAAGGCTTGTCATGATCAAGGAATGTAACCTCAGAAAAAATAGGCCCAGACTGGATGACATGCCAGTTGGTGAGAATGATCCCACATTGTTTATCGACGATGAAACCAACATCATGACTCTCTCTATATCAAAATCATGAGTGGCAATGATGCTCCACTTATCACATCCTCAACACCCCTTCTTAATGCATTTCTCCACTTCTTTGTTGTTTCTCTGATCTTTGTATTTGCGTCATCAAGTTCCATGGGTTGTTTTCCTTTTCTCTAGGATTTTCTAGGATTGGATTATGCATTTGTCTATACAATAATAATCCAAAATCATGAACAAGGTCATGATAAAGAGGATAAACAAGAATCTCATTGCAATTGAGGAATGTAGCCTCAGAAACAACGAGCCTATACTGGAAAACATGGCAGTTGGTGAGAATGATCCTCTCTTGTTTATCAATGATGAAACCGATAGCATCGTAGACCCCAACTCTCTTTGTACCAATAGCCCTGCTTAACTCCTTTCTCCCTCCTTTGTTTGTCCCCAATCTATGTATTTTCCTCGTCAATTTCCATGCATTGTGTTCCTTTTCTCCATACTTTTCTAGCCTTGGATTCCACATTCATCATTAGAATGATAAAAGGATATCTAGGTTTGGATTCCACATTCATGAATAAAAGGATTATACATTGAATAATAACTTGAAGTAGTGATGGAATTTTATTACAAATATTCACATTAATAATAACAACAACAATAACAACAACAACAAAAATCTAATTTTAAGGTCACGACCAAGCTAGACATCAAATTGGTGTATGAGACCCCCCTGTTTGTGGGACAAGGGACTCCCTCTGCCCAACGATTTGACTGGTCTAGGGAGGTATACATACCCTACTTCCTCTGGATTTGAACTAGTGACCTATTAAGAGGAAACACATAAGCATGTTCCACATTAATATTGTCAATTAGTACAATACTACATAAGAATTAATTCTTTGATGATATCACAATTATCTGAGCATGAAATTTGAAATCTTAACTTTGCAGTAGTGTCATCATCTCCATATAAACCGTTGCATTTACCATTAAACCTTACGAACAAAACCATTGTGAAACCCTTGGGAAATTAAGATGTACCATGCATTAAGCCACAGAGTCACAACGTGTCCCTTCCATCTTGTCTGTTGGATGGTGAATAGTGTGGTATCCAATCGATAGAAGAAGATGGTACACACCCAATCATTGACTTACTTCATGACCCATAATTTTTTAATTGGCAATACATTTCCATCCTTTTTTTTAAATCTAAAAGAATTAGTAACTCACAAGATTACCTAAACAAAACTTAGATTCAAATCCATCTAAATACCACTATAACCTCTAAACTAATACTAACCATATACAACTCGGAGCCAAAAAGTTGTTTATTACAACCTTTCCCTTGTCCCATGCCATCAACACTCGTCAATGAAGTCAGGAATCTTAATTCAAAAGAGGAATAAAATGCTAAATTTGTGATATTTGCCACAAATGAAAAAACATTTTATGCTCATGCCTGGTTCCGTACATGCCTCGGAACCTGACCCCACGGGTTTGGGCAACCTAATTGGAAGAAAGAATCTATGACTATTTTCATGATCTCTCAGCACGGGAGGGCTTCACGCTCCCAGCCTTGCCCTTTGGTTCTAAACGGGCGGCCAGCCGGGGCATACAATACGGATTGTGTTCGTATTACTCCCTTCTTCTTCTCGTTCATTAAGATTTATTTTTGTTGTTCTGGGAAGTATTTTGATTTTGGTCAATCTTCAACTTCTAGTCAATCTTTTTATTCTACTAACTCTTTGGATTCTGGTGGTGGGTATGATAGTAATAGATTTCAACAATAATATGATTATTATAGTACTAAATCCACCCTATATTAATGTTACGTGCACAAATGGTAAAGATATTGAGATGCTTACTTCGCGTGGATATTTGATAGTTAACTCAGTTGTAGATACCTCTATTGTCAGAGCCTGCCCCGACCCCGATCCCGACCCAAACAAGAATATATTGGTTATATGTGATAACAGTGTGAATACATGGTGTATAATGGATGATTTTGTTCAAAACAAGGATCTGACTCCTTGTTTTGGAGTTGAAACTGTACCAACAGTTAAAATTGTATCGGGAGATACATGAGCTTCGTATTATCTCTAGACAAAGATACACACAGATGCATGGATCTGTACCTTGGCGAAATCAATCCATTTGATTAATGATTGATTAGAGGGAGCGGTTGTTTCTCCTTCTCTTTAGTTTACCGACTAAAGTCGCCTATAGAGCCCCTTTTGGGGCTCACCGAAAGGCATAATCTAATCGGAATGATACCTGCCCGGGCTGGAATTCCTGGTTCGAACCCAGGCGTCTTCATTTCATATTATATATGTAATTACGTATATAATACATTTGGTCGCTCTTGTTCCTCTCCCTCCTGCGTCGGAAGAGCTCGTTCCTCTCCCGTTGGTCGAGTCACTTAACGTACCTCTCCCTCACCCATATGATGAGTGAGCGTTAACACCCTTATGGTCAAGCTACTACGTTCCTCTCCCGCCTGCGTCGGAAGAGCTTGTTCCTCTATCATTTCAGAAAGAGAGTAAGGGGAGATACCTCGGGGGACAAGCGCAGGGTTGCCTTCAAGGTAACCCGAGCGATGAGCTTCTCCTTACACCCAGGACAAGGGATAAGAAACCTCCGGGAGGCAAGGGGAGAAGAAGTAAAACCTCCGGCAGTGCATACGAGGGCGAGCGGACCACCAAAGGGTAGCGTAGACACCGTAGTTTGCACTATAGGAGGGCTTTACTGAAGATCCCATTGCAGAGAGGAGGGCTTCTTATCCCGTAGTCCTGAAAGAAAGAGACTTGATCCGTGAGATAGAGCCGTGAGAAGGAGGCCTGGAGGCGATGCAAAATGAGAAACGTAGTCGCTCGACCATAAGGGAGAGGCGCTGCGACTTGAACCGTGAGAAAAGCCCATATTTATGCCCTCACCCATCGGATGGATGAGCGACTTCGTACCTCCCCCTCCGTTGTCAGGGGAGCGACTTCATACCTTTAGGTTCCTCTCAATAAAGGTTCCCCTTGCTTGACAGTAGGAGGGCAAGGAGGGCAGGAGGCGATGCGACTTGAACCGAATGAAAGCAGAGGGGCCCCTCCCCCGAGGGGAGGAGGTGGAGGGGCCCCATGACCTTTATAAGAGATTGTTTACGTTTGAGGCGATGCGACTTGATCCGTGAGAGGCCCGAAGTTGACATTACCGTGATAAGGAGGCGATGCGACATGAGCCGAACAAAGGCGACATGAGGCGATGCAAAGGCAACTCTTTTTTGAGTTAATATTTCATTTATTCATAACCTATTTTTTATATTTTTATTACAAATATGGAAGAGCCACTTCCAAGTCTTGAAGCATCCATCCACATATGGATCAAACATGTATCCACCCACGGACAGCAACGGTATGATGCCAAAAGAAACACAAATTATAATTTAATTTATCCACATGTCGATCAAACATGTATCCACCCACGGATAGCAATGGTATGCTATCAAAAGAAAGAGAAATTATGATTTAATATATATACAAATTGCACATTATTAAGAAAAACTAATGACCTTGATATGACACATTTTTTTCATAAAAAATAATTTTTTTGAATATATATATATATAAAGGTTATTGGTTTTTTTTAATAATGTGTTATATATATATATATATATATATATATATATATATATATATATATATATAACATCGTTTTCAACATATTTATTTTTAAGAAAAACTAATGTAGATTGTTGGATATAGCACATCTTTTCAAAAAAATATATAGAATTTGATTTATACTAATTTTATGTTTAATTAAAATCTTTTAATTTAAACTATATCTGATAGAACTATAAAATGATTAAAAAGTTAATCTAAATATAAAACATATTTTTAATAAAAAAATTCTTTACAATAATTTTATTTTTAAACATATTTTTCTTTAAAAAAAATATCTTCAGAGTAATTTTATTTTTAAGTAGATTTTTGTTATTATTAATTCAAGCCATATCACGTTCGGTGTTTCCACCAAACAAATGCGATGATGTGTTAGACAAATAATTTTATTTTTAAACATATTTTTCTTTAAAAAAAATATCTTCAGAGTAATTTTATTTTTAAGTAGATTTTTGTTATTATTAATTCAAGCCATATCACGTTCGGTGTTTCCACCAAACAAATGCGATGATGCGTTAGACAAATGTGGTGTAGAGTGAAGTTATTAAAGTCTAATTTTTTATTTTTTATTATTAATAAATATTTAGTACGTGATTTAGTTATTTAATTTTTTTGAAATAAAGATATATATTTTTAATAAATTTATGAAAAAATTGAAATGTTAATTATATAATACATATAATATTAATTTAATAATGAATAAAAATTTAATCTATATTACTAAAAAATATAATAATAATTATTCATATTACTTCATTATTCATTAATGATAATAAATTATATCTTTTTATATTTATAAATTATAAATATTTAATATTAATACAAAAATTAAAAATATATATATATATATTTAAATTTATCCTCACTCCCATGAAAGTTGCAAGTTGGAAATGTTTGAATTTACTTATGAAAGCAAAGTACATGAAAGCTGCATGCTGTAAGTGTTTGAATTTACTTATGAAAGCAAAGTACGTTTAAAGAGATAACCTATATGTCTCCCCATTGAAAGCATTAAACATTTTTGTTTTTGTTTTTCGGTGGAGAGCCCTGCCATCCCACATTAAAGCGTAAGTTGTATTTTTTATTAAATAAAAATAAAAATAAAAATATTTTTATTTTTTATATTTATTATTTTAAATATTAAAATATTAAAATCTCAATTATCATTTTGATATTTTAATATATTAAAAATTCAATGTTTTATTTTAATGAATTTTAATTTTTTTATTGTATTTAAAAATATAAATATTAAATTAAAAAAAAAAACAATTTTTTTATTAATATGATTAATAAGTTAACTAATAAAATTGTATATCTAATATATTTTTTTGTAAGTTAGAGAGATGTATTAAAGTTTTCTGGTGTCAAAAAATTAAGTTGAGGGTGAACATGATACAGTGGTTGCATCGTTCAGATGGGAAACCAATGCGGCCACTTGTCCATACAGTGGACAATTGTTCAAATAGTTTACAGTTGCAATAAAAAAGAAAAAATTGTCCTGTGACAAATTGTTGTTCTAAGATTAGAAACTAAGGTGAGAAAAAATTGTCATGTGACAAATTGTTGTTCTAAGATTAGAAACTAAGGTGCCTCCCACTGCTAGAACCAAGAGAAGTAATCCATTTAAAGACATAAAAAAAACAAGAAAACCTGAGAACCTCGTTTTCATGCAGAGCTTGGGCTCCTTAGCTATATCTGTTGTTGAAATCCCTGTGTGCGAAGTTGTGTGAAGAAAAATGCAAAGAAAAGTCTCCAAACGCTCCAAACTCCCAAAATTCTTTTTGAATCCTACAATTTCATAAACCCATCACACCGAGCACAAAAAAGTTATGACAAATTATATATCCAATATAATTATTTTATTAATATATTACTTATAGATATAATAATTTATTTACACTTACTTTTAGGAATTGACCAACGCCAAATTTCACTATGGAGCTCGTGAGAATTTGTTCTTATCTTAGCAATGCTTATTTTTTTCTTTACACTTGG
>JASDQU010311468.1:5101-18691 GCA_032191745.1 Picea mariana
GGGGACATGTGCTCACAGTAGAGCGCATGAGAACCTCAGCATCTCTGGCATAACCTGCAGATCTGCTCAATCTCGATAGAAGTATCAATAACAAAAATTGGGGTGGTAATGCCACCCTAGCATACATATAGATATATATACTAAAATAAAACAATCAACATGCGAATGTAAAGCAAAGCACCTACCTTTACTTACCTGTTGGGTGGATGTTCGATGTAGTCAAACAACCAGTGTAGCCAATCCAACAATGTCCCACGATACCTGCCTTTATGCTTCATCATAAACCAAAATAGTGATAAATCAAGCACAAAAATGTCATGAGTTAGAGTATATATCATATCATCAGAAATCTCAAAGTCTAACTCATGGAGGTGGGTGGGAGGGATAAAATCCTGCCAAGTCCATATCTAAGGAAAGCACTCAATCCACCTCCTGAAAGGGTCATGAAAAGTCCAAGGTTCAGAACATTGACTCTGAGGGTTGGTCAACTGTTTACCTGGGACATCTTCGCACTCTGGAGCTCCGGAAGGAATTGACAAAGATTTATCAAAGGATTGGCAAGCTCTGGTTGAAACACTGAGAGGATAGTCTTGAACTCGTAGTTTTCAACCAGCCCTTGCATTCTAGGGTTTGCCTCAGAGGAAAATCAATGTAAAAGACATACTTCTCAACTACACCTTCAATGAAACAACGAGGCAAAGTAATAACAGGTAGCTGGAGAAAAAGGTCATGAGAATCCTTCTTTAGGCAAACAATGTTTTTACTCCTATCAAAATCCGAGCATAGTGACAATCGATAATCATCTTCATAGGGTAAATCTAAGTGCTCAGAGGAGTACTCATCAAAGGCCTCAAGGTAAGACCGAAAATCATCAGGCAAATACTGTACTTGGTCAACCTTGGGTGTTTGGGGAGGGTCAGTAAAAATCTCATCTCCATGTTGCCATTAGTCAAGAGCTTGCTGTGATAATTGCAAAGGCAACACTCGGAGATAACTCTTTATGTCATAGATGGGATCCATATCATAACTAATGCATCCCACCTACGTCTCCCAACATGTATGAACTCGTCAAAATCAGCTATGTCAGTATCAGTATCATAACATGGACGAGTCAAAAAATCCAAGACTTCTTTACTCTCTGTATCATAAGGTAAAGAATCATTGAAAACTTGGAAGGGGGAATAATTTACCTTGCTTAATCCTTCCTGTGCAAGAGCTTCAAGTATTTGGATAACTTCATCAAGTGGAAGATCTGCCTCTACATCTTCAGTCTTGAGATATAAGGGATCTAGCTTGTCCAAGGGTTCCATTTCTTCTTCACTCTCTGAGTCATAGAACAAGGTATCATCAAAAAACTGGAAAGGAAAATGACTTACCTCATTCTCTTCATCTTGTGTAGGAGGGACAGGATCTTGGAGAGCTTCATCAGACTAAGGAGCGGTTACCGGTGCTTCATCTTCATAATTCACATCTCTAGTTATATCTTTGTTGCATTCTGTTGAATCATGGGAGAAATCTTGCTCTACTTCAAGGGGCTGGTAAGTTTCTTCATAAATCTCTTCTTTCACATCAGAGGGTTCTTGATGTTGAATGTGATATGCATTTCTGAGATCTGCTACGATCTCAGTAGTGAATCCCCCATCGTCCAAAGCTATTGTGAGATTTTGAAGGGCATCTTCATACGTTTGGCAACATGGCTTGGTAAAGTCAATAAACCTACTGATGAGGTGTATAAAAGATGATATACCCCTGTCTTTACAACAACCCTTAAATTGATCTTGCAAGTAGGATGGCAGAGTGAATACGAACAATTTTATAAGAGCATCCTCTCATCCCAACTTCATCTTGCTCATAAAGTCCAAAAAATTTACGATGTGAGGAGTTGGGAGACCACAAAATCTTGGAGAGTTGTTTAGCCATTTTGTATCAAAGTAATTTGGGTATCCTTGAAATTTTTTGAAATCAATAGTCGGATACATTCGATCCCAGTGTGCCATGATCCCATAACTTGGAAATATCACAGGAAGTAAGGTGGCACCCTGAGAAATATTAGTGGAGTCGCCAGATAATTTGCCTGAAACTATCAAAGGATAAGGGAAAACACCCTAGTGGAGTTGCCAGGTAAGCTTGTAAGATACGGCTCTGAGGCAAGGCTTACGGAAAAGGTTTGTCGTCTTGAGGAGAATTGACTCAGTGTTCCCCGGCAACAGCGCCAAAATTTTATCGCACAGTTTGTAGCTAGGAGTAAAGGCTATAAGGTAGAAGGCCAAACTGGCGTAACAGGAACCTATCCCACTCAATGTCACCACGATGGGTAGGTTCTTTCTCTTTAGGGAGGTTAGGCCCAAGGGAGACGTCCCCGGTGACCTAGGGTTTTGAAGAGGCAAAAGGTTAATAGGATGAAGATAAGTTTCACCCCCCCCTTTCACAGATCACCACCAATCAGAAGTTCTGGATAAACAACCAATAATAAAGTAAAACCCAATGAAGAGTACCTGCCTGGAACAAGACAACAGCAAACTGATACTTGCAAGCTTATTTCAATGGGTTAGTACTTCATATCCATCAAGAACTATCTGATATTCAATATAAGCAATTTGAAAGTAAATATTGACGAAGTCAATGTTTACACAATAGCAATGAAAAGATAATCTCACTTTGCCAATAAATACTAGAACGATGTGGCATTCAATGGGATCAATCAACACTTTATTAAACATATGCTTTAAACCATTATTCAATTCCTCATAAAGTAAAACGTTGTTGCATTAAGATGAAATAACCAAGAGTGACATCAGCAACTTAGGGTTAGTGCAGTTACGGTTTTTTAATTCAAGTTTTGAGAGTGTTTGGATCAAAGTCTTATTTCAACGCTGGAGGTCTTAGGATCAGTGCCTTAGGGTAGAATGGAGTCAATAAGTGAAGGACGCACAGGTTGAAGGAGGCAAGATTTAAAGGACTAGAGGGAAGAGTTTTGAGGTGTTGCTAAGGCAAGGCCTCAAAATCAAAACCCTAGGGGAGAGAGGCTCACTCCGGTGTTGCTAAACCAAGGCCTCGTGCTCTCTCCTCCTTCTCGGCAAGACGGCTAGCTCAAATGAAGCATAAAATCAAGCCAAGAAGGCTTAAAGAGGGAGAGTGTTGCTACAGCAAGGCTCTTTCATCAAACCCTAAAGGAAAACGGCCCTAAGCGTAGATAACCTAGGCCTAGAACGTCTTCCTCCTCTTGGATTCTAAATGGTAAGGCTAGCACAGGGGAAAGAGAAACAAGGAGTGTAGCTACGGCTAGGCTCTCTTTCTCTCTTTCAATGGCTAAACGTTTCTCTATCAAGGGACATGAGACAAGGACCTACTTGTGTGCTTGTAACCTAAGGTTTTGATTCAACAAAATAAATAAACATATGCAAGAAATTAGACTACAACCATTCATTCAAGAAGTTTTGCAAAAAAATACTTACAATTCATCAAGAAATAACCATGCAAACCCTAGTTGTAACACCTTCCTTCAAGAGAAAAACCATAAAATGAACAAAATCTCTTCCTTCAACAAGTGCGCATCACTTAGTTCAACCAAAAACCCAAATAGAGCGCAAAAATCAGACCTCACTAATGAGTGAGTGAATTTTTTATGATAAAATGAGAGTGAAAACCCTCAATATATAGTGTATCAATGACCTAATTTACTTTTTAGGTCATAAAAAGGCCAACAAGGCCATAATGTCAAAATCATACTGTTTTTACTTTAAATTGTCAAATTAAAACCCTAATTGAGCAGAAAAGAGAGTAAAAGCCCCTTCAAGGGAGGCGCTAGCCCTTTCTAGGGCAAATGAGACATCCAGGAGCAAAACATTAGCCCCCCCAGGGGCCTCTCCAATATGCCACACGTGCCACTGCTGCCCAGTCTGCCTCCAAAAGCGTCCATGAAGCTGGATGACATCACGGTGAAGATGGGGATGTCCTAAGCCTTCCAAGGCTAGTGTTCCACTGAAAAGGGGTCATCCCCCCTAGGTCTAGTCCTACCAAAGTGTCTCTGGTGGAACGTCCTCTTCCTCTCAAGTGCAAAACCCCTGATCAAGCTCTATTCTGTCTTTGCCCCCTGATGGGGTCTCAACATCCATCTGGTGGGCTCTTCAGCCCCATGGAGGTCCGAACTGGTCATCTCCCCATGTGTACCGGTCCAAATGGTACCTGTCCGTTGGGCATGGTCCTGCACATCAAAAGCTACGCCCTCCATGGGCTCATCAGTCACAGGGATCATAGCAATGTCAATCACATCTCATCATCAATATTATTAAACACATGCATAAAATCCCTAATACATCAATCAATAGCTCAAAGACGTTACACAAGCCTGCAATACAAGTCTGGGGAAAAGGACAAGCCTTCCTATTGGGCTAGTGTCTACAGAAGAAGGAAAGTTCCCAGAGAGACCTCATCCAAGCCATGTAAGTGGATGATATGGTCAGGGGATGTCCAAGCATGTGGGTGCAGTAAGGGCCAAGGATGCAACATGTTACCTGTGGGTGCCTTTGTTTAAGGCAAGCTGTCCCTGTCATGGATGTATTTTTTCCAAGCCCATTCTTGCCTTTATTCTTTGTATTATTTTTATTCTTTTATTTGTTTTATTGTTCAAGAGCTAATCAGGGGACACTATCTTAGCATGGTGACCAAAGCTGACAGCGTTACCCACAAGTACTTTCGCAGAAATGAGAAGGCTGGCTCGTGATGAGACCCCCTTTCCCTTGGCCATGCAACCAAGAGTCATTGCCCTAGCATGGTAACTAGCTAGTGGCAATGTCATACTGCTAGATACCCATGAACCTAGTAGGCTGGCTCGTGATGAGACCCCGATCCTCCGATTAGGTCTTGTTTTATTATTTGTTCGGGTCCCTCTTGTTTCTTGTTGAGAAGCTTTTTATTGCTTTCTCGAGGATCCCTGGGCGAAGCATCTCGAGGTTTATTCTTAGGCTTTTATCTTTTACCAGCTTGCTTTTACCTTCTGGGCCTTTAGCCCCTTCTTCCCATGAGGTAAGGTGCAGTCCTGAAAATAGGTCAACCCAATGCCCGGACAAGGGGAATGGGATAAATGAGTGGGAAACAAGATNACCCTGGGCGAAGCATCTCGAGGTTTATTCTTAGGCTTTTATCTTTTACCAGCTTGCTTTTACCTTCTGGGCCTTTAGCCCCTTCTTCCCATGAGGTAAGGTGCAGTCCTGAAAATAGGTCAACCCAATGCCCGGACAAGGGGAATGGGATAAATGAGTGGGAAACAAGATGTAAAAGTGGTAATATGATGGGAGCGAACGATGGATTTTCAGAAATCCCCCAGTGGCTAACCAAAAACCTACAGACACAGGCTTGTTAGGGCACCCTGTCAATCCCCCCAAACATGGTCAAGTAGGTAAATGTAAGATCCAAGCAGTTGTTAGAGATAAGAGGAATCAGATGCAGATATTTAAAGTTTTCAATGATCAAAAGTGACACATACCATGATACCTGGACCAATTACCTCATGGAGCAAGAACCTCTTCTAACACACGACTAAGCCGATGGTGATGGATGCTGTTGTTGTTGTCAAGACAAAGACAATGGAAGAAGAAAAGGTGGGCCGTCCAGGGCCATGCTCAAGTCAATCCTGCTCTCGGTACTCCATGTCTAGGACCTGTGGGCCTCGAGACATGATCTCCTAGTTATCCCTAAAAAGTGGGGATAACAGGACCTATGGGCCTCGAGACATAATCTACTTAGTTATCCCTAAACAGGGGGATAACAGTACCCAGGATCACTGATGAGTAGGGAGAGATATGATCCGGAGACTCAAGAAGATGCCCATGTGTCACCGGAGCTACCCTCCACGAGGATCTTTGAGACAGTCGAGCACTCACACACGCATGGGGATTCCAAAGCCAGGGGCAGTTATGAGGACACTTCCATTTGTGTTCCAGGATTGGTTGACCTTCATGTCGAGGTTGACCCAGTAGTACATCCAGGATCCATGTTGTTGCAGGTGTATACAAGAGATTACATGAGTATGCAGGAGCATACAGTGGTGAGTGATAGTTCACAGAGACTTGCCGAAATGTGCAGTGGGATTCAGGTGGACGCATTGGATTGCAGGGAGGAAACACACTTAGTAGAGCATGGAGATTCCTCTCCCTTGCAGCAGTGGATAGATCTGGGAGATCACCTTCACAGTATCAGCAGTTGCATGAGCAATGATGGATGGAAAGTGGTTGACCAGCAGTTTGAGCTGTTATCCCTGGTTGTACCTGTTGATGGGGATTCAGTGATGACTACAAGCGAGTATTTACCGTGGGTACCGGTGGACGAGCTTTTGGTTGAATCCTTGGGATCAACCAAAGCATATGATACTTTCCAGTCCTACAGTCAATTACAGATGTTTTTGTTAGCCTTTCCCGACACCTTCATCATCGAGGGCAGCATCAGGGGAGATAAACAGTGGTCGAGGACATGGAGGGTTGGTAGGATGAGACCCCCTGACAAGAGAGTCCATATGGCACACAGCAGCATGGGGGTGGATCACCAGAGGCAGACAGTTGAGACCTTGTGCATGATGATGATCATCCTAGGCCCGGGGATGGCAGACATCCCTGAGGGTGACACCGATCCAGATTCTCATGGGGATGAGCATGGAGGGATTTCCACAGTTAGCACTATGACACTAGAGTAGTTAGTGGGGATTGGAAGTGATGACCTTCCAAGTTTTCCATGGGATCCTGTAGTCCATTTGGTTAGTAGGTTGTTTCACCTGATGATGGCCCAGGTTGCGCCAAAGAGCCACATACTTCACTCTGGGTTGGTTTTGAGAGGGCTTGCAGGGGCTTGTCCTATGGAGCGAGATAGTTTCTCCTTTTTGGTACTCATGATCAAGTATGGAGATGGTTGGGCAGATATTACTTCCATAGAGGTACTTTTACCAATGCAGATTCTGGACAGCAGGTCCAGTTTCCACAGGTATTCCAGCTTGAGGATTCAGGAGTGGGGGATCCATTATGTATACGGTGAGCAGACAGTCATGATCAGAGTAGTGCAGCGCCAACGTGGTGATATTTGGCAGAGGCTAGCATGGGACCCGAGAATTGCAGGGTCGAGCATTTCATTGACTGAAAGAGGCGAGTGGACCCTTGCAGAGGAAAGTTATTTTGACTTTCCATTGAGCTTCAATATTGAGGAGAGAACGTCACTTGAGGGTGATTCATTGAGGTCTTGCAGTACCTCACTAGGGTAGCAGCATGTGCAGTTGGTGGAGACAGTGTTGGTCTTGGTATGGACTTGGAGGATGGGCTCATTCCGGGTTGAGGCCATGTGTCATTTGCAGGAGACTCATGGTGTTGATATGTTTCAGGATTATGCTTCACAAAGTATTGCAATTCACGTCCTGATATGGGATCCAGGGGATGGAGTGCGTGATAGTTTAGCTTTGGATGGAGCCTACTGTGTGTCCCACAGGTGGACATGGGACCCCGGTATTATATATGGATTGATTCAGTTATTGCTTGAGGACAAGCAATATTCTAGCTGGGAGGACTGTAATGTCCCCACTTTGGGACATCATTATATTACAGAGTGTTATGATGACCAGAGTAGCCAGATGGAGGTTACAGTGAGTATAGGGGCTATTGAGGGGTTTTTTGGGGTCTGGCTTGCATCGCTCATCTTATTTCATCATCATGATCCATTCTGCATAGCTTGGCCTTGGTTTCGTTACATTCCGACAATTTCCGTAATTTTGAGTTATTTTGGGCTATATGTTAATTAAATTCACTAAGGAGGTCATATTGGGATAATACTTGGAGGAACCTCTTAGTGTAATAGTTCATTGGAATCAGGAGGAATAGCACTACAGGATAGGATGATGAGAAGTGACTTTCAGTGGCCAAGGAAGCCACAAGGAAGGATAAACTACTTTTTAGAGGAAAAATGGTTAATTAATTAATTAAAGTGATTTAATTAATTAATAATTAAATAAAGTAAAAGTCACTTGGAGAGACAAGGTGAGCAGAGAGGATAAAAGAGAGACAGGGGCCTCTATTCTCTCATTATGTTGATTATCATTTGATATCTGGCTTCTTGCTAGTGAGCCCATGCACTTGGGGGTTTTGAGGGTTTTGACTTAACAAACCCTAGAGATCAACTCGGTGGTGAAAGATCCCACCTATCTTAATCCAAGCTTGGTCACGGAGGTGAAAGATTCTGCCCTCACCATTCTACATCAGAACTACTCAGTTACAAGTGGTTTCTACATCAGTCACAGGTTCAGAAAGAGCTAGGGTGCAACACTTGGGGTTTTCCAATAGGGGGGCACACCACTTTGAGGAAAATAGCTCGATCTAGGCAGAGGAGAAGGATTCTGGGGAAAAGGACTTCTGAGTATTCTTTGTAGGGCCTAGGGCGCCTTTCCTAGCCCTTTCCGGAGGAGGTTTCTCTGTCAGATTATTTCTTGGAGTTAGGCACAAGTTGGAGAGCAAGAGGGCGCACTGCAGATTGAGGATTCAGTCATTTGGTGGGTCAGATCTTCATCATTCAGCCCGAGACTTTACCAGGGGGTTTCTAGTGGCCCTATCTACAGCTTGGCATCTTTCTTAGAGGGTTTGGAGGCCATCTTCATAGAGGCCGAATTCTTGGTCTTCTACAGCCAGGAGGGTGCACTGCAAATAGAGGATTCAGTCATCTAGGGGGTCAGATCTCCATCATTCAGGCTGAGACTCTACCAAGGGGTTTCTAGTGGCCCGATCTACAATTTGGCATCTCTCCTAGAAGGTTTGGAGACCATCTTCATAGAGGTCGAATTCTTGGTCTTGTACAACCAGGAGGGGCACATTATGCAAAGAGATGACATCACATGACAGCTAGGGATTGAGTTGGATCATTTGGGTTCTTTGGTCTACAACTTGGAGAGGCTTTTGGAAGCCTGGATCTTCATCTACCATCTACCTTGTAGCTTATCGTCATATACTTTATTCTCGTATATGTATTCCAGATCTGCACCATTTTGTATGAGGTCAAAGATCTATTATAAATAAATCAGACTGAGGTATTTATGGTTATTACTTATGTTGATGATCTTGTATCTTATTGAGTATACTCCATTGTTGCATTGCTATCATTTATTTGTTGCAAACACACAAAGAACAACCTTTATAACCCTTAGCACAACCCATGAGACTTAAGTTTGCAAGTGTTTGACAAAATGCCACAACCAGAAAACACATAAAAATCAATGAAAACGAAATGTTCTTGGCATCTTGGCTTGGGAACATTACAGTTTAGATTTAATTTTCCGCATTTATTTTATTTATCCACCTTGGCCAAAACTGATAGGCTTGTCCTCCATCTTGTGCCATTGTTGTGAGGGGGTCCCTTGTCCCACAAACAAGGGGGTCACATACACCAATTTGGTATGTTGGCTTGGTCGTGACCTTAAAAATAGAGTATTATTATTATTATATTATTATTTTAAATTTCAAGTCATTTACATTATTTATTTCGCCCACATCTTGCAAAGAGATTGACCTAGCCATCCATGCAATATCGTGAAGGCTAGTCTAAATTTTAATTTGTTGCAAAATAATCAAACTTGTGCCCCGCCTTTGCCCCGTATTCCCTCCCCTTTCCACTTTGTGGATCTTGGGTAACTAAGAAAGGGCAAAGGATTGGGAGGCTAGATTAATTAGGCACCCAAATTAGTATTGCTTCTACCACCGAAAAGGGTGACTTGGGAGGCTACAAGGGGTTGAAGTCGGGGACAGTTTCACAGCACTATGTGTCCTCCGTGCTTGAGCGCCCAAGTATTCTGGATTTGACCTGTGGAGCTAGGGAAGACCTTGTTTGTCCTTCTTCTTGAGCACCCAATGCTTCATTTTGGTTGAAGGGATAGGGATTCGGGGTAGTCACATAGTTTAGGCTTGTATCTATCACACTTAATTCCCCCTAATTCAAAAGAGACCCAAAAGTTGATAAAATCAACCAACACAACTTTCACAGCATTGGTATCTCAAGTTTATCTTTCAAGCAATTTCACTGTCTAAGTGGTGTAATTTACTTTCCATGCGATTTTACTTTTCAAGCACTCTTCTTTGAAGCAATTTTCTTGTGAATACTTGTTTAAAAGCATTCTTTATTTCTAGTATTCTTTATTTATCTGAACATAATTTGTCTAAAGTTATTTCTTCTTGTGGATATCTCATAATATTGTTCATTCTTGTATAATTGTACTTTTGTTGTATATCTCATTGACTCCATTGTGGTAATCTTTAGGCACTGGTTTAATTGTTGTTTATAAGTAAAGGGTTTGCTTGCCATTGAAGAAACTACATTCTTGCATTTGCTGCCTTTCATTGGGTTGGGTTTCTTAAACAAATTAACTCATTTAACTCCTAGATCATTAATCAAACTTCACATAGTTTAATAGGGTCTACCCCCCTTGGCTTCCCTAGGAGTGAGCCTAGATGGAAGAAGTCCAGATTGAGATGACAGTGGGTCTGGACTTAGGCTTGTGCCTCCAAGGACACACCAAGAGGGTTGGAGACTTCTCCACGTTTGTAGGTGTGTATAAGGACGGTAACAGAACCCTAACATTTTGAGCTAACCCTTATTTAAATCTGCCTCAACTTGAGTTCTAAAAACAAGTCGATCTTTTTCCTCTTGGTTTATGATGCTAATCAATCTGTTTTGTAAATGGAATCTAACTTAAATCTGCTTTATTAACACACAGATTTGCACCAATATTTACTTGAAAAATCAATTAACTCACTAGAAAACAATAACAATTTGCACCTAGAAAACAATAACGACAGACATTATGCCATCACCATATCTGATTGCACGGTAAATATGGTGATGGCATAATGTTCCTTTAAGCATGTTTCCTTTCTCTCACACTTTAAGGAGACTCAACGACTTGCTATTTACCTTCATATTTGACCAACGTTTTAGCATTTCTTTGTTTCTAACATTTCAAGACAGCGAATCGATGCCTTTAAAGATGGAACAATTCAGTCTCTAGGCACATCAACTAAGCATTTTATCAGTTCTTGTTGTGTTTTAAATTCTGTGATTGAGGGTTTGGACAGTTGAATCCCTTTGATGCAAGGGTTATGAAGTGTATGACATTGATCTGGGTTTAATGATGGACAAAAATGTGTGAGCAATTCTAAATCCACCACAACACACCTATTGGGCACACTTTTAAAGTTAACATATCACTTAAATCACTCCTGGTACACGCACTTCAGCATTTGATTTTTTTTACATGAACAGTCTATTAAACAATGTTGATATCTAAAAGCTGGGATAAGTCTTGGAAATTGGATCCTTGTTATTTCTTTTCTGCTGCTACAATCTTATGCTATTTCACTTGAATGCTGGTTATGTCGGTCTTAAGACTGCCAGTTTAAAAACATTCTGAGAATTAATCAACTCTTCATCACTGTTTGATATCATAACATTCAAGGAATTAATGAGAAGGTTGTTTACTGTTCAATAGTCATTAGTATAACTCTGCAATCTGAAGCAAGTAGCACTCTGTATATGGGATTCATAATTCATCTGATGATTGGATTGGTTCTTCAAAATCTTGGATACATTTACACTGCACACATGTTGAATTTAAACTGAATTTAACAACCTTATACCTCTGAACACATTGCTTACAGTTTTTTCAGAGCATTTCGTTTATGGTTGTGGACTCTGTTTTGCACATTGTGGGCTGCTGGCAATTTCAATAATTCAGAATTCTTAATCTTTTCTCTTGCTGTCCTAAAATTGTTCACAAGCAAAAGCTGACTTCTGAATTTATCAAATGGTGTTATGATTTGAATTACATGGTGAATGATTAATGGTCAATTTCATTTCAGCTATACTTTCATATTTGGCATCATTGCAACACATGAGAATTAGCACCAGCATTCCAGTCTCTAATAACACCAATTTTGTGACATACACATCTCACATGGTTAATGAAATTTTGGGGTTCTAGATTGCTTGTATTTCTACTTCAACATGTACCAATATTCATTGGACATCTTGGACTAGCAATCATAACCATTCAGTGAACTTGGCCTTTAAAGGAAAAATCTAGTCTCACATTTTCCTCGCGATTTTTGCACCTTTAACAAGTGAGTTAATTTGATAAGTTTTGTCAATTCAAGCTAAGAACTCCTCACTCTGCACTCAACGATTTAGCTTAGATTGACCATAGGGTTTCCCCCCTAGGCTAGGATTCCGTTGTCTAAAGAGTGGAGCAATGTTAGTTTTTTAGCTCGGGAAGTACTCCGCATGTTTTGTCTTGCATGCGGATGTAACCATATGTTTACACTACTAGTAACTTAACTTTGTAATGGGTTTTATAAAGTTGTAAAGTGGTTATTTTATTAAAGTAACTTTTTAATAAAGTGTACCTTCTAATTTTAAAGTGACTTTATTTCATAAAGTGCACTTATGTAATAAAGTGAAATTACTTTAATATTTTAAGTGATTCATTTTGGAGGGAATGAATCATGACCCTTTATCTTGAAAAAGGCAAGATTAGATCTTGGCCTTTGGATTTAGGGTTGGGAAGGTGAAAACACACTTTAGAGGGAAAAGGTCATTTTCAGATTTATAAAATAATGCATTGGGTAGTGTGCAAGACACAAGTGAAGGAGATTGAGAGAGATTTTCCGAGAGAGCTTGAGAGAGGAAAGTGAGTAGCTTGGTGCACATTTTGTTGAGTTTTTGTACCTTGGGAGGTGTTCCCCATGTGCTTCTGCTCTCCTAGACACATGTGGGATGTACTATACACTTTGTGCCTTGTACTTTGTGTCTAATTTCACTTTGACTTAGGAGTTTTAAGTCAAAAGTGAAATTGTCATTTATGACTAAAATGACTATTCATTCATTTTGTGGGTGAATTAGAGACATAAAGTAAAGTTAGGGAATTTAACCCAAAGTGGGTTATTGAGTGAGATTGTTTTTGAGTGATCTCAACCTTTGATTAGATGGGAGATGGGATGATCTCAGTCATCGATTTCTTAGGTTTCCTTATGGAGGTTCAAGGAGGGCGCAAAGGGTGAAGGAGAGCTCATAACTTCAGTTGCTCACTTAGGGAGGAAGAGAGGGAGCTTTGCTATGATGTTTGTTGCATGAGGTTGCTTGAGCTTGGGCGCATGCTTTCATGGAGGGAGGCATTCAGCATTTAGCTTGGTTCATTTACTGAGGAGGATTCATTACTGTGGAGGGCACAGTTGTTGAGGAGGGCACATCAATAGTGGGGAGGGCTTCTACCCATCAGATTGCAATGAGATCAGTTGCAGAGGGAGGCCATCCAACAGAGCTTCATTCATGTGGAGGGGTTTTCTATTCTGAGCTCACAGTTTGCTTCTGGAGCAGTTTCAGTGGATTTGAGAGCTTGTATGGGGGGCGCACCTTCCTAGGGCGCACCTTCCTAGGGCGCACCTGGTTCTTTTGGACTTGTATTTCAGCTTGGGTCAAGTTGTTATTGTATCAGGTTCATCTATATTTTGTACTTGTTGAATTCCACCATCTTCTTTCCTCATATATAAACATATATTCCAAACTGGTTTTCTCCGGGGG
>JASDQU010311470.1:0-13590 GCA_032191745.1 Picea mariana
AGGGAAGGTTTGCCTTCGTCTTTATAGCCACTACAAATGTCAGTTGGGTTCTTTCAAAAACTTGGAGTATGGTCGGTAATCCCATTGTTCTTAAGCGTTGGACTCCAAGTTTTGACACAAAGAGGGAGAGGGTGGATGTGGTCCATGTTTGGGTTCGGCTCCCGGGTCTCCCTATGCAATAGTGGAACCCTGTTCGTTTCTCGACAATTGGAAACAAATTGGGCGAATATACTGATGCAGATTTTTCCTTTGAAGATATTGGCCTTATGTCCATGGATATGATTTTAGTGAGGCTGGATCTTCAGTCGAGAGTACTAAAGGAGTTGACGATTGAGACGGCTTCTGGTTCCTTCTTACAACCTTTGGATTATGAAGGCATTCCCTTCAGATTCCATCGATGCCACGTTTATGGACATGGAATTGTAGATTGTAAACTTCCCTTCAAGGGCAAGCTTCAGTGTTCTGTGGATGATGGAGCAAGCTATAAGACAGGCTGCACGGTTAGGGGGTCCAGGGTTTCCAGGGGTGCTACAGTGGCCCCACAGACTCAGGAAATTGGTAAGGACATAAGGCGACACTCTACTTCTCCAGCAGGTATTTCTTCAGACGACCGAGATTTGGCTCACGCAAAGGTACATAAGTCTACAATACTGGCTTGCCCAAGATTGCTACTGGTGTCGGGTAAGAAACAATTCTCTTTTCCTTCGGTTGCTTCATCTACTTCTGATTTATTGCTTCAATTGGGCTCTTTGGGGTTGGATTCTTTTTCTTCAGTGGGATTTCCTTCACTCTTCCCCTTGCCCCGTCCTGAGGTGGCTTTTTGTACCCTTTCTCCTGTTGGGGCTCTTTTTCCTCCCTCGATTAGTACTCCTTTTCCCCCCTCAAGCCAGGTGTCAGGGATGATAGGTGTGGCTAAGGCCCTCCCCACCTCAGTGTCCCCCGTAGACGAGGGTTTGATGGATCCTTCCTCTAACGGTTTAGCTTCCTCATTGGGGATTGACACTTCCTTTCCTTCTCCTTTGAACTTCTGCAGGACTCCTTCCCATCCCGACAATCAATCATCTTCCGACACCCAGTCTTTGGAGGGGTCTAGTATTCACTATTTGCTCTGCAACAAGATTGTTTTATTTGAGAACTTGGATAGCTACAGTGCAGAGCATCCTCTTGGGAATGGTTTTTGATGCAGGAGCATCGCTGTCACTCGTGTGGAGCAAGACCTATCAGCGTCTGAGAACCTGTACGGAAGCTCAACACTGGCAGTTACAACAAATATTTTGAATCTGCCTTAACTCAACGTCGAAATTAATTTTGGAGGCACGCTTGAAACCAGGCCGGGAAAATCTGGAGGCATGCTTGGACGATTACGAGTGAAATGGGATATACCACTACGTCTCTAGAATGCGATTGATCTAGATAGTCGTTAGGATAAGTTTTAGAGTAGACAAGTAGCCAGGGGGAAACCCTAAGAACCCTCTGAGATAAATAGAAGTTTTGTACGCCCGAATGAGGCTAGTTAGTCAGTCGATAGTTGGTAGTGGCTGTAGAGAATATGTTAGCTGCAAGATGGTAGAAAATAGAGGTTTTCAGTTGTTTTTTATTTACATTTGTAACCATTTTTTCATTTTGGAATAGAACAGAGGAAAATTGATCCAATGCATAGTGTGACCATTGTTTGCAATTCTTTGTATTGTGTTTTCATGAATGAATGAACGAATCTCATTGTGAGTAGATGGGTCTGTAAATGTTAGGATAAGTTTCAATTGTTTCTCTTCTGTTGAAGTAGTGCAAGGTGTGCACACAGAATGCAAGGAGTGCGTTGACGAAATCTATTTCGGATCTGAATCTCATAAGAGATAACATGAAACTTTCCCTTTGCAAGGAGTGCAAAGCGACTGGTGCAAGGAGTGCACAGTCATCCGCAAGAATCCAAAGCCTTGCGTAAAGATTTGGTGCAAGGAGCGCATAGATCCGAGACTCGACTAAGTGTCGAAGAGGCTTTGCAAGAAGTCGAAGAACCAATAAAGGAGAATGCCAGGAGGGAGAGAGGAATTTCTCTTCGAGAAATCCCAAGGATCTAAGTTATAGAAATCCATGAAACGCAAGGAGTGTGCGGGAAATTGAAGTCTTCACGAGGCCAAGTTTAGGAGGAGTAACACTTTTCATAGTGTTAAAGAGATCCAAGAATCGGAATCGTTGAAGGAGAAAAGGTTCAGAACCTTTGAACACCCAGAAAATCTTCTAGTTCTGAAGATAGCATAAGCGTCAGGGGGAAAATATCTCAATCGTTCGATCGAAACACTAGAAAATCAGAACCGTCCATCAAGGGGGACGTGTGGAAAATGATCAACATTTCGTTGACTTGCATTGTGGAGAATTCAAAGGGGGGAGCACTAAGAACTCGTGATGCCCGAATTTGCGACTTGAATTGAGCCATTGGATCTAGGAGAGATCTGGACCTTGATTTTCCAGGGTGAAGTATCGACATTTCGAGGATCGGAGGACCAAAGGTGATAAGTCTTTCGACTTCGCGAAATGCGAAGTCCCGAAATCATCGTGACTGTTAAATTTGAGGAGAGATATGGAACGTCGATCTAGAGTCATCGCTATTTCAGCTATCGGGAGAATGGAGGCAAGGAAACTCTGAAGTCGCGAAACGAGAAACTTCGATTTGATCGCGGTCGTCGATCAAGGGAAGATCTGGACCGTAGATCTTGGGTCATCGCGATTTCGACCATCGAGTGAACGGAGGTAGCAACGCTCCTAGAGTCGCGAAATGTGAAATCACGACGCGCCTTTCACCCAAGTGCGTGGTCACTGTAAGTGGTCACAGGAGCAGAAGGGCTTAGCAGAAAGAAGCTAGCACCCGTTTGGCGTTGAAGTTCAAACAACGCTCAGGAGAGAAGCTGCGGGTCTCATACGACCTGCGCATTCAGGGAAAGGACCTATGTAATTGGGTTTGGGGTCTAACAGGGACCCAGAGAGTCAATCAGACTCAGTTTCTTGATCGATCCTAGACCGAGAGGTCATGCAACCCTTAGGAGAGAAAGGGGGTCTTCATCAAGTGGTATCAGAGCTAGTTTTGCTTGCAGACAACAGGAAAAAGAAAGGAGAAAAAGAACCCAAAGTTGTACTCTGAGTGTGACAGATAGTCATCACAATGCCGCCAAGGAGACAAGTGGAACAACCTTTGGCCAATCGAGCTATAGAAAGGGAGATGCAAGAACTCTGTGCAAGATTAGAAGCGATCGAGGCAGTGCAGAGATGAGCACCTGATGCTGGAGACGTCAGTGATGTAGAGAGTGAAGAAGCAGTGGGTGAGAATGTCGTCAGAGAAGCTGCAGGAGAGGATGTTGTTGA
The DNA here is from genome assembly GCA_032191745.1 of Picea mariana. Lineage (NCBI taxonomy): Eukaryota > Viridiplantae > Streptophyta > Pinopsida > Pinales > Pinaceae > Picea > Picea mariana. The sequence goes on from JASDQU010311470.1 coordinate 3,358, forward strand.
AGAACGCTTGCTAAGAGAAGTTTCCAGATTGGGAGGCAGAGCCAAGATAGAGGTCCCAATGTATGAAGGTAATTTATATGCTGAAGAGCTATTGGATTGGATAATATCCATGGACAAATATTTCGACTATGAAGACGTTGATGAAGAAAGGAGGGTGAGACATGTTGTCACCAGACTAAAAGGACATGCAGTGCTATGGTGGGATGAACTGTAGGCTGAAAGGAAAAGCAAAGGCAAGCAGAAGATAAATAGCTGGGACATAATGGTATCCAAGTTGAAGGCTAAGTTCATGCCCAAGGACTATCAAATCAATTTGTTCAAGAAGATGCATAACCTGAGACATAAATGGATGACAGTTAAGGAGTACACAGAGGAGTTCTATAGGCTGAACATCAGAACTGGACAAAGAGAGAGAGATGAAGAAAAAGTTGCTAGATATATAAATGGACTAAGATATGAAATCGAAGATGAACTCAACATGATGTCAATAAGGACAGTGGAGGATTCTTATCATTTTGCGCTGAAGGCAAAGGAGAAGTTGGCCAGAAAACAAAGCCAACGATGGAGAGGTAAAATCTTAGTCCCAAGCAAAAGCAAGGGATTTACCCATGACAGAGCACATTATCCTAAGGATGAGATTGAGAAACCACATAGTCACTCGGAAAGAGGAGGAAGTTTTTGAGAAAGACAAGGTGATGGAAGAAATTCTTCCAGAGGAAGAGAAAGAAGAGGAGGAGGAGACATAAGATGTTATGCCCGTGGAAAGATAGGACACATGTCTTGGGAATGCCCCGAGAAAAAGAAAGGAGGAGGAAGTGAAGCTCACATTTCAGAAGTGCAGAGAAGAGATGTTGAAGCAGAAGGAGCAGAGGATGGAAGATCCCTAATGTTGGGGAAGGTTCTCTTGAATCCAGAGGCAGAAGTTGAAAGGCCAGTGAAGAGGAACAGTCTCTTCAGAACAACTTGCAAGATTAAAGACAAAGTATGCAAGGTGATAATTGACAGTGGGAGAACTGACAACTTAGTATCCACAGAGATGGTGGAGAAGTTGGAGCTGGATACAACTGCACATCCAAATCCATACAAAGTCTCATGGTTGCAAAAAGGACACCAGGTAATGGTTACTAAACAATGCTTGGTTGAATTTAAAATAGGAGGATATAGAGATGAAATTCTATGTGATGTAATTCCCATGGATGTATGTCATATTTTGTTGGGAATACCATGGCAATTTGACAGGAATTTCATTCACGATGGGAGGAAGAATACATACACATTAGAGAAGAATGGTAGGACACACATGTTGCTGCCAATAGAAGAGAAGAGAGTGAAAGAGGAGGCCAACACAAGCATACTTCTCATGAGTGGGAAGGAACTCCTGAAAGAATTCAAGGAAGAACAGGATATGCAGTTTGTTGTGGTGAGGAAACCCAGAGTTATCCTTACAAGCACTTCGATGGATGATTTGCCTGAAGAAGTTAAGGAATTGTTGGAAAATTTCGTTGACATAGTGGTGGATGAGTTGCAAAACTCATTGCCACCCATCAGAAGTATCAACCATCATATTGACTTGATACCAGGAGCCAGTCTGCCAAACAAAGCAACATACAGATTGACACCTCGAGAGAATGAGGAAGTGAAGAACCAATTCCAAGAATTGTTAGATAAGGGTTTGGTCAGAGAGAGCTTGAGTTCATGTGCAGTACCAACTGTGTTGAGTCCAAAGAAAGATGGAGGATGGAGAATGTGTACAAACTCAAGAGCCATTAACAATATCACCATCAGGTATAGATTTCCTTTGCCGAGAATGGATGATTTAATGGACTGTCTAAGTGGAGCAAATTTATTTTCTAAAATAGATTTGAAAAGTGGATATCACCAGATCGGGATGAGAGAAGGTGATGAGTGGAAAACAACCTTTAAGACAAATGAAGGTATGTATGAGTGGCTTGTTATGCCATTTGGCTTAACAAATGCCCCAAGTACTTTTATGAGGCTCATGAATGAAATAATGAAAGATTTCATTGGCAATTGTGTGGTTGTGTATCTGGATGATATACTGATCTTTAGCAGGACTAAAGAAGAGCATTTGAGGCACCTGTCATTAGTGATGAGGAGGCTACATCAGGCGAAGCTGTTGATAAATCTGAAGAAGTCCTTTTTTATGAAGACATAACTCATTTATTTGGGTTTTGTGATCTCTTGAAATGATCTGAAGATGGATCCAGAGAAGGTGAAAGCAATCAAAGAATGGTCGTCACCAAGGAGTATTTTTTAGGTAAGGATCTTCCATGGATTAGCGAGTTTCTATAGGAAGTTCATCAGAGACTTTAGTGTAATTTGTGCGCCAATGATGGGTACAGTGAAGAAGAAGCACAAGTCTTTTAAATGGATAGAGGAAGCTGAGAGGAGCTTCAATATACTGAAGGAGAAAATAACAGAATGACCAATTCTGGTCTTGCCGAATTTTGAAAAGACATTTCAGGTGAGATGTGATGCAAGTGGAGTTGCAATAGGCGCAGTTTTGAGTTAGGATAATAGACCGATTTCCTATTTCAGTGAGAAGATGAATGAGGCCAAGAGAAAATACTCCACATATGACAAGGAGTTTTACGCCATAATTCAAGCCTTGAAGAAATGGAGACATTATCTTGTCCCACAGAAATTTGTCTTGTATAGCGATAACCAGGCTTTACAATTCATAACCAGGCAGGAAAAATTGAATCAGAGGCATGCAAAATGGGTTGAGTTTATGCAGAATTTTACTTTTGTTATAAAACACATCGTTGGGAATGCTAACAAGGTTGTTGATGCATTAAGCAGGAGATGTTTGATTCTGCAGGAATTTCAGGTGAGGACCTTGGGGTTTGAACACCTTAAGGACATGTATTGTGATGATACAGATTTCAAGGAAGCATACAAAGCATGTGCGAACCTTGCGCTGAGAGACAGAAGCTAGTGGACAAAGTACATGATTCAAGAGGGATTGTTGCTCAAGGGAAATCAGTTGTGCATACTAAAATGCTCAATGAGGGATAACCTTTTGAAAGAAAAGCATAATGGAGGATTGGCTAGACATTTTGGCCATGATAAAACATTTGGATAGTGTATCAGTTCATACTATTGGCCAAGTATGAGAATGGAAGTGATAAAGTTTGTGAACAGATGTAGAATCTGCCAACATGCAAAAGGGAAGAGACAGAACATTGGATTGTATCAACCATTTTCAATACCAGAGAGGCCTTGGGATGTAATAAGCATGGATTTTGTGTTGGGACTGCCAAGAACGCAAAGAGGATTTGATTCCATATTTGTGGTGGTGTATATATTTTCAAATACGGAACATTTTATCCCATGCCAGAAGACCAGTGATGCAACACATGTTGCAAATCTATTTTTGAAGGAAGTTGTAAGACTTCATGGCCTACCCAGAAGCATTGTCTCGGACAGAGACACAAAGTTTGTTGGTCACTTTTGGAGGACACTATGGAAGAAGTTGGAGATAGATTTGTCCTTCAGCTCAACTTATTATCCTCAGACAGATGGACAGACCAAGGTGGTAAACAGAAGTTTGGGAAATTTGTTGAGGAGTCTAGTCACTGAACACCATAATCAGTGGGATCAGATTATGTCGCAAGAAGAATTTTCCTACAATGACTCACCAAACAGGAGCACTGGAAAGAGCCCATTCCAAATATTGTATGTAATGCAACCCAGGGGAGTATTTGAGTTGAGAGACTTGGAACAGAGTGAGATCAGGAGCACTGGAGTAGAGGATTTTGCTGCAGAAATGCAGAAACTCCATAGCCAGATCAGAGGACAGTTGCAGATTTCTAACCAGGAGTACAAACGCAAAGCGGATCAACACCGCAAAGAACTTCAATTTGAAGTAGGAGATCGGGTTCTTGCACATCTCAAGAAAGAAAGGTTCCCTAGGGAGACATATAACAAGTCAAAGATGAAGAAGATAGGACCATGTAAGATCTTAAGGAAGTTTGATGCAAACGCCTATGAGATTGGGCTACCAGATGGTGTGGGCATATCACCCATATTCAATGTCTCAGACCTATATCCTTATAGGAAGGATGCCACAGAGGGGTTAGAAGATCAAGAAAATATCCAGTGGGAGAAACAAATTCCTATAGCAGAGAAGCCCCAGATGGAGAAGATCGATGATCAGAGGATTAGAAAAAAGACCAGGAGAAAGATCTATTTTGATTGGTCAAGTGGAAGGGACACCCAATAGAAGATGTCAGTTGGGAAAATGAAGCTTCCATCCATAAGCATGGAAAGTCAGTGCAGNTCGATGATCAGAGGATTAGAAAAAAGACCAGGAGAAAGATCTATTTTGATTGGTCAAGTGGAAGGGACACCCAATAGAAGATGTTAGTTGGGAAAATGAAGCTTCCATCCATAAGCATGGAAAGTCAGTGCAGGAGCTCATGGATAGGAGTCCATGAATTTTTGTCAAGGGGAGTATGATGTAGGAGCATCGCTATCACTCGCGTGAAGCAAGACCTATCAGCATTTGGGAACCTGTACGGGAGCTCAATGCTGGCAGTTACAACAAACATTTTGAAGCCGCCTTAACTCAATGTCAGAATTAATTTTGGAGGCACGCTTGAAACCAGACTGGGAAAATCTGGAGGCACGCTTGGACGATTACGAGCAAAATGGGAGATTCCACTATGACTCTGGAATGCGACTGGTCTAGATAGTCGTTAGGATAAGTTTTAGAGTAGACAAGTAGCCAGGGGGAAAACCTAAGAACCCTCTGAGATAAATAGAAGTTTTGTACGCCCAAATGAGGCTAGTTAGTTAGTCGCTAGTTGGTAGTGGCTGTAGAGCAGATGTTAGCTGCAAGATGGTAGAAAATTGAGGTTTTCAGTTGTTGTTCATTTACAGTTGTAACCATTTTTTCATTTTGGAATAGAACAGAGGAAAATTGATCCAATGCATAGTGTGACCATTGTTTGCAATTATTTGTATTGTGTTTTCATGAATGAATGAATGAATCTCATTGTGAGTAGATGGGACTGTGAATGTTAGGATAAGTTTCAATTGTTTCTCTTTGGTTGAAGTAGTGCAAGGTGTGCACACAAAACGCAAGGAGTGCATTGAAGAAACCTATTTCAGATCCGAAGCTCAGAAGAGATAGCACGACACTTTCCCTTCGCAAGGAGTGCAAAGCGACTAGTGCAAGGAGTGCACAGTCATCCACAAGAATCCAAAGCCTTGCGTAAAGATCTGGTGCAAGGAGTGCACAGATCCGAGACTCGACTAAGTGTCAAAGAGGCTTTGCAAGAAGTCGAAGAACCAGTAAAGGAGAACACCAGGAGGGTGAGAGGAATTTCTCTTCGAGAAATCTCGAGGATTTGAGTTATCGAAATCCCTAAAACGCAAGGAGTGCACGGGAAATCGAAGTCTTCACGAGATCAAGCTCGGGAGGAGTAACACTTTTCATAATGTTAAAGAGATCCAAGAATCAAACTCGTCAAAGGAGAAAGGGTTCCGAACCTTTGAACACCCATAAAATCTTCTAGTTCTGAAGATAGGATAAGCGTCAGGGGGAAAAGATCTTAACCGTTCGATCAGAACACTAGAAAATCAGAACCGTCCATCAAGGGGGATGCGTGGCGAAAGATCAACATTTCGCTCACTCGTATTATGGAGAATTCAAAGGGTGGAGCACTAAGAACTCGTGAAGCCCGAATCCGCGACTTGAACTGATCCATTGGATCCAAGAGAGATCTGGACTGTTGATTGTCCAGGGTGAAGTATCACCATTTTGGGGATCAGAGGACCGAAGGTGATAAGTCTTTCGACTTCGCGAAATGCGAAGTCCCAAAATCATCTTGATCGTCAGATTTGAGGAGATATCTGAACCATCGATCCAGAGTCATCGCTATTTCGGCTATCGAGAGAACGAAGGCAAGGAAACTCCAAAGTCGTGAAACGCGAAACATCGATTTGATCGCAACCGTTGATCAAGGGAAGATCTGGATCGTAGATCTCGAGTCATTGCGATTTCAGCCATCGGGTGAACGGAGGTAGCAACGCTCCCAGATTCGTGAAACGTGAAATCGCGATGCACCTTTCACCCAAGCACGTGGTCACCGCCAGTGGTCACAAGAGAGGATGGGCTTAGCAGAAAGAAGCTAGCACCCGTTTGGCGTTGAATTTCAAACAACGCTCAGGAGAGAAGTCGTGGGTCTCATACGACCTGCGCATTCGGGGAAAGGACCTATGTAAGTGGGTTTGGGGTCTAGCAGGGACCTAGAGAGTCAATCAAACTCAGTTTCTTGATCGATCCTAGACTGGGAGGTCGTGCAACCCTTAGGAGAGAAGGGGGGTCTGCATCTGTTTGGGATCTCTTCCTCGGGCTCCATCTTCGTCCCGGGGATGGGGTAGGAGATCACATATTCTACTGGCTCAAGACCGAGCCAAGATTGATGTGGCCTCTGACAAACAATCTTCCATAGAATGGGTGCTTAGAGAAAAGAAACCCCAAGAGGTGGTATCCTTATGAAAATTCTCTCCATCAACTGTAGGGGACTGGCGAGCCCGGCAAAAAAATCGTCATTAAAAAGATTGGTTGCGAATACCATTCCAGATGTCATCTTTTTACAAGAAACTATGGGGGTAAGTGAACAGGGGGTTAGGTCGTTGGAAACAATTTTGCCTGGTTAGTCCTTCATGGCTGTGGATGCAAAGGGCCACTCTGGGGGACTTGCCACCGGCTGGCGTCTCAAGAGTTGTAAATGTGATCGGATTTGGGGCTTTGAATCGGGGCTTGGACTTAACATGTTTTCAGTTGAGCTGGGACGCTCCTTGTTTCTTATTAATATCTATGGTCCTTATGCTGATCGAAAACGTTACTGGGATTCCCTGAAAAAGTGCTTTTGGCTTTATGAACAAGAAATTATTGTGGGTGGTGACTTAAATTTTTCCTTAGGAGCGCCGAAGGTCTCGTGCCCTCGATCTTCCCCGGACCCTTTGTCCAACTATTTCACACATTTTCTCGAATTTCATGGCCTAATGGATCTTGATCTAGCTAAATTACAGCAGACCTGGCTTAACTCGAGGGTTGGTGATGCACGAGTCACAAAACAACTGGATTGTTTTCTTTTGAAGGAGGCACTACTTGATACCCTGGCCCTTGCACATCAGTGGGTTGCTAGCAGCGGAGAATCAGATCACAACCTGATTGTATTGGAACTAAGTGGTAGGATTCGTAGGACCCCCAGCCCCTTTAAATTTTTTGAAGGATGGTTAAAGGATCCAAAGTATCAAGCCCTGGTGCGTAATTTGTCAACTCCTTTAGGTCCAGAACATAATACTCATGCAACTATTCACCTTATTGAAAAATTGAAAAAATTCAAGTAGACAACTATCTCCTGGGCACATGAGAAAAAATTAAAAGAGGAACAAGAACTTCTAAATATAGAAAAGATGTTGCTGGACTGGAAGGTCAATCTCGATCGGGGCTTCCACTCCAGGGAATCTAGGGAGGAGCTAGTACAAGTGGAACTTCGGAGGGGGACTATCTTGGCTAAAAAAGAAGCTCTGTGGCTACTAAAATGTCGTGCTATTTGGATTGCTTGCGGGGATGAGAATAAAAAAATTTTCCACTCCTTTGCTAAAGGCCGAAAATTGATTAATACCATATGGGGTCTTACCCAGGGAGACAGACAACTGGTCAATACTTTTGATGGTCTCTCATCTTTGGGGATTTCTCATTTTAAAGATCTGTTCAAGGCATAGGCGAGATCTTCCACTGCTGAAATTGTGAAAGATGCCAGGTTCTTCCCTCACTTTGTGGAGGATGACGAACGAGAGTCATTAATGCTGGAAGTATCAGAAAAGGAATTGTTGGCTGTCATGAATTCCTTCCAGAAAGGGAAGAGCCCAAGGCCTGATGGCTGGCTGATTGAATTTTATTCGGGTTTCTACGTCCTTATGGGGAATGACATTTTGAAAGTAGTGGAGGAGTCTAGGAAAAATGGACATATACATGAGCCATTTAATGCCACCTTCATTGCTTTAATCCCCAAAACAGACAATCCAACCTCCTTTGATGATTTTTGTCCGATCTCATTATGTAATTGTATCTACAAGATCATCTCAAAAGTCATTAGTCACAGATTAAAAGATATTCTATCCAGGCACATTTCTAATGAACAGTTTGGATTTTTGAAAGGAAGGCAGATTCACGAGGCCATCGGGGTTGCACAAGAAGGTCTTCACAGTTTAAAAATCAAGAAACTCAAAGGAGCGGTCATCAAAATCGACCTCTCAAAGGCCTTCGACAGGGTGAACTGGCTTTATATTCGGATGTTGCTGATACACCTCAACTTTGGGGTAGCCTTCACAAACTGGACTATGGCATGTTTATCATCAGTGTCTTTTTCTATCTTGATCAATGGTTCAAACTCCTCTTTCTTTACAACGGAAAGGGGAGTTCGACAGGGTTGTCCACTGTCCCCACTCCTTTTTCTCTTGGTTGTTGAGTGTATGAGTAGGGTCTTGATTGAGGAAAAGTCTGTTGGAACCTTCAGAGGCATCAAAATTTCTCCAGGATTGTACATCTATCACTTACTATTCGTTGACAATATCTTAATTTTTTGCGATGGCTCCAAGTAGGATATTGAAAAACTAAGTGAGGGGCTTTCTCTTTTCAAATAAGCTACTGGCATGGAAATCAACAATCAGAAGTCCAACATTACACTATCTAACTTATCCGAGGAGGATTCACAACTCATTTCCACTAGGCTTCCCTTCAGGGTCCTTGAATTAGACGAAGGGTTGAAGTATCTTGGCTTTCAAGTGAAACCAAACGACTACCGAAAGACCAATTGGTGGTGGCTTATCACAAAACTTGAAAAAAGGCTTAAGTGTTGGAGTCACCGATGGCTTTCTAGGGCTGGGTGACTTGTTCTGGTTAAAGCAGTCCTAGAGGCTATTCCGGTTTACTGGATGTCTTTAGCTTGGATTTCAAAAGGAATTTTGGAGAAGATGTGGAAGCTGTGATTTTTGTACTTTTGGCAGGGTCATAAGGACAAAAAAGTTTTACCCTGGGTTCGTTGGGATCGGATTGCTACTCCAAAATCCCTGGGAGGCTGGGGTTAAAAAATATTTTTTCATTCTCCAAAGCTCTTGCTGCAAAGTGCACCTGGAGACTGATTAAGACTACAAGTCTTTGGACACAGGTAGTTCACCAAAAATATATCGCTCCTCTTTCTATTCTAGATTGGATTTGAACTACAAATAAATCATTTTCAGGGGTGTTGAAACAGAGCTTAAATTTTTACTTTAAGAACAAAATTTTTGGTATCCTGGAGTCTTTGCATTATTAAAATCTTTATAAAACAAACCTTTTCATACCTAATAAATTTGAAATACACTTGGGATTTATTCTTGGAAAAAGAATGGTTGAGAATTAAATCAATGTACGCTCCAAATACTTTTTCGAATAATATTCTAAATGAACCGCAATGATAAAACTTAAGAATTTTAAAACCATATCGGGATATCGGAGTTCGCTATTTGATAATAACAAATTTCATTGCCTATTGGATCCCGATCTCCCGACCCCCGATCTCCCGATACGTTAATACATGATTATTTCATCTTTTACTTAACTATCGTTTTAAAATGAGTTTCAACTTTGAACTAATCATATCGGGAAATTGCGTTTCGCGGTTTTGAAAGAACAAGTAAACTTAACATCGTTTGCTCTGATTTCCCGATCCTCGATCATAATCAATTATTAMTGGAGGTTTGACAATAAGTTAATTACTGCTAAGTATGATTAAGGATAATTAATTATATCGGGAAATCGCCAATAGCGATTCCACGAATAGAATTTTTCACATCATCAGAAGTCCCGATCTCCCGATCCCCGATTTCCCGATTTCCGAGCTCTTGATTAATAAAATTCCGAAGAGATAATCTTGATTAATTAAAATAATGAAATGATTAAATTAATACATCGCAGTTTCGGTGATCGGGGTTTTACGATAACTCATTTTCTTGACATCGAAAGTTCCGAAACCCCGACGAAAGCATTTTCAAATTTTAAATAAAGGACATGTATAAGACAGGTGTCTTTTATATTTTCGAAAATATCGGAAAGTCTCAGGTACGAGCATTAAAAGCATTTATTAGGAATATCTTTGCATTTATTTCATAATAGATGGAAAGATTTCGAAAATATTATCACATATTTGAAAT
>JASDQU010311478.1:783-13590 GCA_032191745.1 Picea mariana
GAAATGAAGATGATGTAATAGCCTCCTCTGAGCAGAAGAGTTGACGAGAAACTCCAGATGACTCTCTTGTGTAATGCAGTGGGAAAGAAGATCTATTGAGTGGACGTGCATGTGAACGAGTACAGGTGAATGTGATCCTAGTGGTTGATCACTAATGAAGAAGTGGTTCTTTCGTTTAATGCAATGAGCTAGAGATATGGACATCCCTATGGATGTGCCCCTAGTGGATGAGAACTAGTGGATGTACAATATCCCTTGCTATATTGTTCAAGAGTCAGACTTGCCTGTAACCCTAATTGTAATGTAAAGGGTATAGGTCGGCACCACCTTAATGTGATTAATAATTAATCTAGTTAATATTAATTATATTGTGAGCTAGTGAGGTCGGACCTGTTGTGCCAATAGACACTTTTGTTGACAGGTCTAGTCTAGTATAAGTAAAGGTAAATTCCCCATTGAGAAATCATATCTTTCACATGAGTTTGGAAATTTCAGCAAGTACACCTTCTTGGGAAAAGTGAACACCTCTCTTGGGCACTAGTCTTCTAGGGTTTGAGAAACCTCTTCTGTGCTAGTATTATTGGTGATGAAGTTATTTCTCTTGAAGACTATAGAAAAGGATTTTGGTTGGGTTTTCTTCGCTTGTTGAGAAGGGTTTCCCAGGATACTTCTTGTGTTCTTGTGCATGGTGTTTCTTCTTGTGATCTTGGTTGTTGCAACATTATTTTTTATGGTTAAGTTAAATGATAAAATGGAATGAAATTCATGCTTAACCTTGCTTATTTAAAAATCAGCATGGTATCATAGCATAGGTCTTGAAGAACCCATTACAAGCTACAAGCTTTTACCAGTCATCCCCCTTCTTTTGCAGTTCTGTACAACCCTCCTAGGGTTCCCTGAAATTTGTATAACCCTCTTATTTTGGGTGTTTCAGCCCCTAAAACTTGGATGCTGAGAAAATTTTTGGATTAGGAGAGTACGAACTTCTCTAGCATACCTCCAGAGACTCGCAAAATGAAATTCTAAGCATTTTGAAGTTTTGGCCTTAGGGTTTCTAGGGTTTCGCTAATTTCTGCAAAAATTTCAGAATTAGGGTTTCTTCAACTCATTGAAGGAGATCTTCAAGATCACCAGTGTTTTCCTATATTTCAAAGGCTTATTATTGATAGTCATAAGTCCAACAAAACCTAAAAGTTCTAGCCTAGCCTAGCCATTAGGTTTCCTTGCCCAGTTGACAAGGGTTTGGGAAAAATCCAAAAATTATGATGAACATACCTATGATGGAAGATAAGCTTGATGGATCAAGCAACTTCAAGTTACTAGAAGACAAGACTTCAGAGGAATACTTATTTTGGGTAATACAAAAAGGTAACACTATGAATACCCTCTTGATGAAGATGTCAAGAGGATAGATACCAGCCATGCGTCATTGTAAAAATTATATCAGCACCCTCAGGTATGCACTTGTATATATATTATTTGTATCATTATCATGAGAGAAAATGTAGGAGGAAGGAACCTTCTTGTTGAAGTCATGGATCTAGAAGGATCTCAATGTATTCAGAAGAACAACACATTAGACCCCAAGTTTGATTGTTGTATTTGTCATTCCTCTAACCTATATTTCTAAAAGTTTGCTACATTACAAGTAGGTGTTGTAGCTGTGATAACAATCCTCAATTTTTTTTGATTCTAGAGATGTACTCATTATTCTCCTTTAGGACATATTCATTTTTTGGTTCCTCTTGTTTTCTTCTTCTAGATAGGTTAACAATAAAGGAATATGTTTATCCTTCAGAGGGAGCCACTTGACTTAGAGGGAGTCAAAACTATTTAAAGAAATAGGAATAATAGAATTGTCATTGAGGAAACTAATGCAATAATGCATGATCAGAATCCTTTTGTGATTCTATGGGTAGAATCATGCATGAAATTGTATATGTTCAGAACAAGAGTCCTCACCAGACTTTGAAAAAAAACATAACTCCCAAAGAAGCCTCCACTGGAGTGAAGCCTGAGATTGAACACTTCAGGATATCTGGGTGCCTAGTGTATTTTCATGTACCCAAAGAGAATAAGTCCAAGCAATACCCTTCAGGGAGAAAGGATACATTTATGGGATAACAATGAATCTTCGAAGACTTTCTAGATCGAAACCCCTGGTCAAGAGACAAATTGAGACAAGCAAATATGTTGTCCTTGAAGAAGAGATAGCCTTTCAAAGATCTAGAGAATCTCAAATGGAGATTGACAGTGAGACAATGCCTTCTCTCCCCTTCAACAATTCATAGGGAGACAGGAATTATTCCATCTGATCCATTTTCTCCAATAAATATTGTTCAGATACCAGAAGAGAATTCTTTGATGACTTCGAAGTGGATCTATAAGATCAAGCATGCAGCTATTAGAAGTGTCGAGAAATACAAAGCAAGATCTATAGCCAGAGGTTTCTCACAAATAGAGGGAGTTTTCTATGATGAGACACTTGATTAAGTAAACCTAATACACTTCCATCCATACTACCATCCATGAGTTGGAAACTATATCATATGGATGGATTCTTGATGAAGTTTGGATTTTAGCAAGAGTGTTGCTGATCCAAACCTATATTATTACAGTGTTGGTGATGAGAGACTGATTTTGATGACACATTCATAAATCCTTGTTGTTGGATACAAGTAAGCCTTGAATTCTGATTTCAAGATGAAGGATATGAGTATGATGCACCACTTCTTGGGACAAGAAGTATGACATAGGATCGATGATGTTTTCCTAAGTCAAGGAAAACATACAGCGGGAATATTAAAAGAAGTTCAATATGACAAAATGAAAAACCACCATAATGGATTTGAAGAAAATGAAAGATGATTCATATGAGATTGATCCACAAATGATTGGGTCATTGATGCATCTGGTTAACACCAGACCTATTTCATGATATGTAGTGAATGTGCTTAGTCAATCCATGAGTGAGTTGAGACAAACCCACTGGATAACAATAAAGCATCTATTGAGATATATATGAGACACAGTTGGATATGACCTATGATATGCCTCCAGTGTGAACTTGAGTTTGCAGGATATGCTAATGCATATTGAGCAGAGAGTACAATGGACCAAAAGAGCACATCCGGTTGTTGTCTTACTGTGAAGTTTTCCATGATTTCCTTATGCAACAAGAAACAAAACTCTGTGGCCTTAAGTACCATAGAAGCAGAGTATATAGAATCGAGTGTGCAAATCCATATAGCTTCACAAGATTCTGAAAGATTTACTTGACCATGAGATGGATCCTATGATGATAACCAAGAGTCGTGTGTAAATATCCTTGAGAACCTAGTGTTTCCTGATGGAGCAAAACACGATGAGATGAAATCTCCTTATATTAGAGATATGATGCAGAGGAAAATCGTACACATGCAGTTCCTTCCTACACATGAACAGATTGCAGACATCTTCACCAGACTAACTTGGTGAAGAATGCCTCCCTAACTGAGAGGGAGTGTTGATGACTCCAACCAAGAAAAATTTCATAGTACATCTATGTGAGACTTAGCATCATGAAGAATGCCTCCCTAACTGAGAGGGAGTGTTGATGATTGCAGCTATGTGAGACATTCTCTAGCTTACAAACCTTAGATATGTTGATCATTGCAGCTATGTGAGACTTTTTCTAGCTTATAAACTTGAGAGAAAACCCATTAGAAGGGTGTATGGTTCCTATCTAAGACAGATCTGGAACGTAGAGATGAGCTCCTCCTTATAGAGAGTTGAGAAGTACTCCAGATGATTCTCTTGTATAACACAGTGAGAAAGGAGATCTGTAGAGTTGGATGTGCCTGTGGCTGCGAAAAAGGTGAACGTGTGAAATCCCAAAGTGTTGGGTGCATCGTCATGAGAACAAAAATGAAGATGATGTATTAGCCTCCTCTGAGAAAAAGAGTTGATGAGAAACTCTAGATGACTCTCCTATGTAATGCAGTGGGAAAGAAGATATGTTGAGTGGACGTGTCTATGGACAAGCACATGGGAACATGATCTTAGTGGTTGAGCACTAGTGAAGAAGTGGTTCTTCTGTGTAATGCATTGAGCTAGAGATATGGACATCCCTATGGATGTGCCCCTAGTGTATGAGCACTAGTGTATGTACAATATCCCTTTATATATTGTTCAAGAGTCAGACATGCCTGTAACCCTAATTGTAATGTAAAGGGTATAGGTCGGCCCCACCTTAATGTAATTAATAATTAATGTAAAAGATAATTAATCTAGTTAATATTAATTATATTGTGAGTTAGTGAGGTCATCCCTATTGTGCTAATATACACTTATGTTGACAGGTCTATTCTAGTATAAGTAAAGGTAAATTCCCCATTGAGGAATCATATGTTTCACATGAGTTTAGAAATTTCAGAAAGTACACCTTCTTGGGAAAAGTGTGCACATCTCTTGGGAGCTAGTCTTCTAGGGTTTGAGAATCCTCTTATGTGCTAGGCTTATTGGTGGTGAAGGTAATTCTCTTGAATATTATAGAAAAGGATTATGGATGGGTTTTCTTCCCTTTTTGAGAAGGGTTTCCTAGGATACTTTTTGTGTTCTTGTGCATGGTGTTTCTTCTTTTGATCTTGGTTGCTGCAACATTATTGTTTATGGTTAAGTTAATGCTAAAATGGAAAGAACTTCATTATTAACTTTTCTTATTGAAAAATAAACATGGTATCATACCATAGGTCTTGAAGAACCCTTTTCACAAGCTACAATATTTTACCAGTCATCCCCCATCTTTTGTAGTTCTGTACAACCCTCCTAGGGTTCCTAGAAATTTTGTAGGACCCTCTTATTTTGGGTATTTCAACCTATAAAACTTGGACATTGAGAAATTTTTTGTCCTAGGAGAGTACAACCTTCTCCAATGTACTTTCAAAGACTCTCAAAATGAAATTCTGAGCATTTTGAAGTTTTGGCCCTAGGGTTTCTAGGGTTTTGCTAATTTCTGCAGAAATTTCAAAATTATGGTTTATACAACTCATTAAAGGAGCTCTTCAAGATCACCAGTGTTCTCCTATATTTCAAAGGCTTATTTTTGGCATTCATAACTCCAACAAAACCTAAAAGTGCTAACCTAGCCTAGCTGTTAGGTTTTCTAGCCCAGTTGACAAGGGTTTGTGAAAAATCCAAAAATTATGATGAACATACCTATGATGGAAGATAAGCTTGATGGATAAAGAAACTTCAAGTTCCTGGAATAAAAGACTTCAAAGGAAGACTTATTGTGGGTGATACAAAAAAGTGACACTATGACTACCCTCTTCATGAAGATATCAAGAGGACAGAGACCAGCCAGGTGCCATTGTAGAAATCACATCAACACCTTTAGGTATGCACTTGTATATATATTATTTGTATCATTATCATGAGAGAAATTGTAGGAGGAAGGAACCTTTTTCTGAAGTCATGGATCCATAAGGAAGTCATGGATCCAGAAGGATATCAGGACATTTAGAAGAACAACACACTAGACCCCAGGTTTGATTGTTGTATTTTTCATTCTTCTAAAATATATTTCTAAAAGTTTGCTACATTACAAGTAGGTGTTGTAGATATGACAACAATCCTCAATTTGTTTTTATTCTAGATATGTACTCATTATTCTCCTTTAGGAGATATTCTTGTTTTGGTTCCTCTTGTTTTCTTGTTCTAGAAAGGTTAACAACAAAGGAAGATGTTTATCCTTCAGAGGGAGTCAAAATTATTTAAAGAAAGAGGAAGAATAGAACTATCATTGAGGAAACCAATGCAATAATGCATGATCATAATCCTTCTACAATTCTATGGGTAGAAGCATGCATGACACAGTATATGTTCAAAATAAGAGTCCTCACCAGACTTTGAAAAAAAACATAACTCCCAAAGAAGACTCCACCAGAGTGACACCTGAGATTGAACACTTCAAGATATCTGGGTGCCTAGTGTATTTTCATGTACCCAAAGACAAGAAGTTAAAGCTAGACCCTTCAGGGAAAAAGGATACGTTTATGGGATAACAGTGAATCTTCGAAGACATTCCAGATCGACATCCCTAGTTAAGAGACAAATTGAGACAAGCAGAGATGTTGTCCTTGAAGAAGAGATAGCCTTTCAAAGATCCAAAGAACTCAAATGGATATTGACACTGAGACAATGCCTTCTCTCCCCTTCAACAGCTCATAGGGAGACAGACACTATTCCAGCTAATCCAATTGCTCCATTAGATATTGTTTAGAGACTAGAAGAGAAGTCTGTGATGACTTCCAAGTGGATCAATAAGATCAAGCATGCAACTAATAGAAGTGTTGAGAAATACATAGCAAGATCCATAGCCATAGGTTTCTCACAAATAGAGGGAGTTGTCTTTGACGAGACACGTGATCCAGTAAAATCAATACACTTCCATCTGTACTACCATCGATGATTTGGAAACTATATTAGATGGATGGATTCTTGATGAAGTTTGTATTTTAGCAAGAGTGTTGTTGATCCAAACCTATATTATTACAGTGTTGGTGACGAGAACCTGATTTTGATGACTTATTCAAAAATCCTTGTTCTTGGATACAAGTAAGCCTTGTCTTAGGATTTTGAGATGAAGGATATTAGTATCATGCACCACTTCTTGGGACAAGAAGTATGATAGAGGATTGATGATATTTTCCTAAAAAAGGGAAAACATACAACAAGAATATTAAAATAAGTTTAGTATGACAAAATGCAAAACCACCGTAATGGATTTGAAGAAAATGAATGATGATTCAGATGAGATTAATCCACAACTGATTGGATCATTGTTGTATCTAGTTAACACTGGACCTGATTCATGCTATGAAGAGAATGTGCTTAGTCAATCCATGAGTGAGTCGAGACAAACTCACTGGATAGCAGTAAATCATATATTGAGATATATACGAGACATAGTTGGATATGGCCTATGATATGAATCCAGTGTGAAATTGAGTTTGCAGGATATGTCGATGCATATTGAGAAGATAGTACAGTGGACTGGAAGACAACATCCGGTTATTGTCTTTCCATGAAGTTTTCCATGATTTCCTGATGCAACAAGAAACAAAATTCTATGCCTTTTAGTACCACTAAAGAAAAGTATATAACATCATATAGCTTCAAAAGCTTCTGGCAGATTTACTTGACCATGAGATGGATCCCATGATGATAACCAACAACTGTGTGTAAATCTCCTTGAGAGCCCAGTGTTTCCTAATGCATCAAAACACGATGAGATGAAATATCCTTATATCAAAGATATGATGCAGAGGAAAATCATACACATGCAGTTCCTTCCTACACATGAGCAGATTGCAGACATATTCACCAAACTAACTTGGTGAAGAATGCCTCACTATCTGAGAGGGAGTGTTGATGACTCCAGCCATGACAAAGTTCAAAGTACATCCATGTGAGACTTGGAATGATAAATAATGTCTCCCTAGTTGAGAGGGAGTGTTGATGATTGCAGCTATGTGAGACATTCTCAAGCATACAAACCTGAGATATGTTGATCATTGCAGTTATGTGAGAATTTCTCCAGCTTACAAACCTAAGAGAAAACCCATGAGAAGGGTGTGTGGTTCCTATCTAAGACATAGCTGGAACATAGAGATGACCTCCTCCTTACAGAGAGTTGAGAAGAACTCCAAATGATTCTCCTGTGTAACATAGTGAGAAAGGAGATCTGTAGAGTTGGGCGTGCTTGTGGCTAAGCACAAGGTCAACATGTGAAATCCCAAAGTGTTGGGTGCATCATCATGAGAACAGAAATGAAGATGATGTATTAGCCTCCTCTGAGCAGAAGAGTTGATGAGAAACTCCAGATGACTCTCCTGTGTAATGCAGTGGGAAAGAAGATCTATTGAGTGGACGTGGTTGTGGACGAGCACAGGTGAACATGATCCTAGTGGCTGAGCACTAGTGAAGAAGTGGTTCTTCTATGTAATACAGTGAGATAAATATATGGACATCCCTATGGATGTGCCACTAGTGGATGACCATGGGTGGATGTACAATATCCCTTGCTATATTGTTCAAGAGTCAGACCTGGCTATAATCCTAATTGTAATGTAAATGGTACAGGTCGGCCCCACCTTAATGTGATTAATAATTATTGTAAAATATAATTAATTTAGTTAATATTAATTATATTGTGAGCTAGTGAGGTTGGCCTTATTGTGCCAATAGACACTTCTATTGACAGGTCTAGTCTAGTATAAGTAAAGGTAAATTCCCATTGAGGAATCATATCTTTCACATGAGTTTGGAAATTTCAGCAAGTACACCTTCTTGGGAAAAGTGCACACCTCTTTTGGGCTCTAGTATTATAGGGTTTGAGAACCCTCTTGTGTGGTAGGCTTATTGGTGGTGAAGGTATTTCTCTTGAAGATTATAACAAAGGATTTTGGCGGGGTTTTCTTCCCTTGGTGAGAAGGGTTTCCCATGATACTTCTTGTGTTCTTGTGCATGGTGTTTCTTCTTGTGATCTTGATTGTTGCAACATTATTTTTTATGGTTAAGTTAAATTATAAAACGGAATGAACTTCATGCTTAACCTTGCTTATTGAAAAATCAACAAGGAGAATCAACAAACAATGTTAACGCTGATCTAGAAAATTGATAACCTTGAACATGAAGTACAAAGTCTTTAGGAATGTGAAACTGAAAGACAAAGATCTTAGGAATTGGAATCAACAGTAACAACACTTCTGCAAATATTAAAAATGGTGGAACAAGAACAAAACTATTTTAGATACAGAGCAGGTGAAGCACAAAGAGGACATGGAATGGAACCAATGGAAGTAAAGCCACATAGCTTCAAAAGCTTATGAAATATTTAATTGACCATGAGATGGATCCTATGATGATAACCAAGAGCTGTGTGTAAATCTTCTTGAGAACCCAGTGTTTCCTAATGGATCAAAACACGATGAGATGAAATATCCTTATATCAGAGATATGATGCAGAGGAAAATCGTACACATGCAGTTTCTTCCTACACATGAGAAGATTGCAGAGATCTTCACCAAACTAACTTGGTGAAGAATTCCTCCCTATATGAGAGGGAGTGTTCATGAATCCAACCAAGACAAAGTTCAAAGTACATATGTGTGAGACTTGGCATGATGAAGAATGCCTCCCTAGCTAAAAGGGAGTGTTGATGCTTGCAGCTATGTGAGACATTCTCTAGCTTACAAACCTGAGAGATGTTGATAATTGAAGCTATGTGAGACTTTCTCCAGCTTACAAACCTGAGATAAAACCCCTGAGAACAGTGTGTGGTTCCTACCTGAGACAGACCTAGAATGTAGAGATGACCTCCTCCTTATAAAGAGTTGAGAAGAACTCCAGATGATTCTCCTGTGTAACGCAGTTAGAAAGGAGATTTGCAGAGTTGGACGTGCCTGTGGCTGAGCACAAGGTGAACGTGTGAAATCCCAAAGTGTTGGGTGCATCATCATGAGAACATAAATGAAGATGATGTATTAGCCTCCTCTGAGAAAAAGAGTTGACAAGAAACTCCAAATGACTCTCCTGTGTAATGCAGTGGGAAAAAAGATATGTTGAGTCGATGTGCCTATGGACGAGCACATGTGAACATGATCCTAATGGTTGAGCACTAATGAAGAAGTGGTTCTTCTATGTAATGGAGTGAGCTAGAGATATGGACATCCCTATGGATGTGCCCCTAGTGTATGAGCACTAGTGGATGTACAATATCCCTTGATATATTGTTCAAGAGTTAGACATGTCTGTAACCCTAATTGTAATTTAAAGGGTACAGGTCAGCCCCAACTTAATGTGATTAATAATTAATGTAAAAGATAACTAATCTAGTTAATATTAATTATATTGTGAGCTAGTAAGGTTGGCCCTGTTGTGCCAATAGACACTTATGTTGATAGATCTAGTCTAGTATAAGTAAAGGTAAATTCCCCATTGGGGAATCATATGTTTCACATGAGTTTGGAAATTTCAACAAGTACACCTTCTTGGGAAAAGTGTGCACCTCTCTTGGGCGCTGGTATTCTAGGGTTTGAGCACCCTCTTGTGTGCTAGGATTATTGGTGGTGAATGTCTTTCTCTTGAAGATTATAGCAAAGGATTATGGCTGGGTTTTCTTCCCTTTTTGAGAAGGGTTTCCCAGGATACTTCTTGTGTTCTTGTGCATGGTGTTTCTTCTTGTGATCTTGGTTTTTTGCAATATTATTGTTTATGGTTAAGTTAAATTCTAAAATGGAATGAAATTCATGCTTAACCTTGATTATTGAAAAATAAACAAGGAGAATACACAATCAATAGCAATGGAACAAACAATGTTAATGATGATCTATAAAATTGAGAAGCTTGAACATGAAGTACAAAGTCTTTAGGAATGTGAAACTGAAAGACAAATATTTTAGGAATTGGAATCAATAGTAACAACACTTCTAAAAATATTAAAAATGGTGGAACAAGAATGAAACTATTTCAGATACAGAGAAGGTGAAGCAGAAAGAGGACATGGATCAGAACCAATGGAAGTAAATCCATATATCTTCACAAGATTCTGATAGATTTACTTGACCATTAGATGGATCCTATGATGATAACCAAGAGCCGTGTGTAAAGATCCTTGAGAACCCAGTGTTTCCTGATGGATCAAAACACAATGAGATTAAATATCCTTATATCAGAGATATGATACAGAGGAAAATCATACACGTGTAGTTCCTTCCTACACATGAACATAATGCAGACATCTTCACCAAACTAAATTGGTTAAGAATGCCTCCCTATCTGAGAGGGAGTGTTGATGACTCCAGCCAATACAAAGTTAAAAGTACATTTGTGTGAGACTTGGCATGATGAAGAATGCCTCCCTAGATGAGAGGGAGTGTTGATGATTGCAACTATGTGAGACATTCTCTAGCTTACAAACCTGAGATATGTTGATCATTGTAGCTATGTGAGACTTTCTCCAGCTTACAAACCTGAGAGAAAACCCATGAGAAGGGTGTGTGGTTCCTATCTGAGACAGATCTGGAATGTAGAGATGACCTCCTCCTTATAGATATTTGAGAAGAACTCCAGATGATTCTCCTGTGTAACGCAGTGAGAAAGGAGATCTACAGAGCTGGACGTGCTTGTGGTTGAGCACAAGGTGAATGTGTGAAATCCCAAAGTGTTGGGTGCATCGTCATGAGAACAAAAATGAATATGATGTATTATCCTCCTTTGATCAAAAGATTTGATGAGAAAATCCAAATGACTCTCATGTGTAATGCAATGGGAAAGAAGATATGTTGAGTGGATGTGCCTGTGGACAAGCACAGGTGAGCGTGATCCTAGTGGTTGAGCACTAGTGAAGAAGTGGTTCCTTTATGTAATGGAGTTCGCCAGAGATATGGACATACCTATGGATGTGCCCCTAGTGTATGAGAACTAGTGGATGTACAATATTTCTTGCTATATTGTTCAAGATTTAGACATGCCTGTAACCCTAATTGTAATGTAAAGGGTACAGGTCAGCCCCACATTAATGTGATTAATAATTAATGTAAAAGATAATTAATATAGTCAATATTAATTATATTGTGATCTAGTGAGGTCGGCCCTGTTGTGCCAATAGACACTTATGTTCATAGGTCTATTCTAGCATAAGTAAAGGTAAATTCCCCATTGAGGAATCATATGTTTCACATAAGTTTGGAAATTTCAGCAAGTACACCTTCTTGGGAAAAGTGTGCACCTCTCTTGGGCGCTAGTCTTCTAGGGTTTGAGAACCCTCTTGTGTGCTAGGATTATTGGTGGTGAAGTTATTTCTCTTGAATATTATACCAAAGGATTATGGATGGGTTTTCTTCCCTTTTTGAGAAGGGTTTCCTAGGATACTTGTTGTGTTCTTGTGCATGGTGTTTCTTCTTGTGATCTTGGTTGCTGCAACATTATTGTTTATGGTTAAGTTAAATTCTAAAATGGAATTAACTTCATGATTAACCTTGCTTATTGAAAAATCAACATGGTATCAGAGCATAGGTCTTGAAGAACCCATTTTACAAGCTACAAGCTTTTACCAATCATCCCCCTTCTTTTGCAGTTCCGTACGACCCTCCTAGGGTTCCCAAAAATTCTGTACGACCCTCTTCTTTTGGGTGTTTCAACCTCTAAAAATTGGACGTTGAGACAACTTTTGGCTTAGGAGAGTACAAAATTCTCCAATGTACCTTCAAAGACTCTCAAAATGAAATTCCTAGCATTTTGATTTTTTGGCCCTAGGGTTTCTAGGGTTTCGCTAATTTCTACAGAAATTCAGAATTAGGGTTTCTACAACACATTGAAGGAGCTCTTCAAGCTCACCAGTGTTCTCCTATATGTCAAATTCTTATTGTTGGCAGTCATAAGTCCAACAAAACCTAAAAGTTCTAGCCTAGCATAACTGTTAGGTTTTCTAGCCCAGTTGACAAGGGTTTGTGAAAAATCCAAAAATTATGATGAACATACCTATGATAGAAGATAATATTGATGGATCAAGCAAATTCAAGTTCTTGGAATATAAGTCATCAAAGGAAGACTTATTGTGGGTGATACAAAAAGGTGACACTATGACTACCCTCTTGATGGAGATGTCAAGAGGACAGAGACTAGCCAGGTGCCATTGTAGAAATAACATCAGCACCCTTAGGTATGCACTTGTATATATATTATTTGTATCATTATCATGAGAGAAATTGCAGGAGGAAGGAACCTTTTTGCTGAAGTCATGGATCCAAAAGGATCTCAGTG